>LPNX010021076.1:70566-87828 GCA_001517045.1 Pseudotsuga menziesii
ATTACAAGTTTAAAAATTTTTACAATGTTTACAAGGTTTACAAGTTTACATGTTTGCAAAATTTCCAATCGAACGCAACTTACAATTTTTAACATAACTTACAAATATAATGTTACAAAATTTACAACTTTACAATGTAAGATCTACTAGGTACAAATTACAACTACAATGTAAAATTTGATTTCATATTTTAGAAGAAATTTTGATTTGCTAGATTTCAAAAGCATGTCAACTATGTCAATGTATCAAAAGTGGCATATAACTTTCATTCATTCGGCCAATGGGTTATAGAAATGCACGTCTCCATAATACAATCATGGTCAGCTCCTGATATCTTCCATTTCTTTGGTTCACCCCTCTTCACCTTGATTTCAATGAGATGTATCCGAGTTGCCACCACCAAATGACTGTACTGAAAAGATATATATTCAGGCATGAAATCTCTGTAAATAATATAGTCACCTTTCCTTCTCACTTTTTTTAAAAATTGGCCCATCACAACTAGGTCACCAACTTGGTACATGAACTCTCCATCGACATAGGGCCACACCGACCTGCTTTTGATTTGTGTACACCGCATCAAAAAGTATGCCACATGCTCGTCATTTCCCGGTGGTGCAATTACAACAAATACATCACCTGTATCAAGATTTTCAAATATTAAACAAATATTAAATATATATATGCATGTGTACAAGACTAGAGGTTTAAACATTCAATCAACTATCATGTACCTGGCTTAACCAATTTAGAAACCCGATCATGATCTAGTGAAACCACTGCCTCGTCAGTGTGCATCTCTTTCCACGTCGAAATTGGATGTGGCCCCTTTGGATTAAGAGGGACATATTCCCATTGTTTGACATATGCATCGTTCATGCAATGATCAACCCCCAATCCATTGGCGTGAATGCAAAACTCAGAGAAACACGCATACTTCCTCGTTTCAATGGAAAATATGTCACCCATGTCTTTACTATGAACTGAATGTAGTTCTCTTGTACTAGGTATGGTCTCGCAATACCATGGCATGGATCTATTCACATTTCCAAGGGAAACATCCAAAAAAAACCTGCATCGAATAAAAAACATCATATATATAGATATATATATATAATACAAACACATTTATTAAATTCCAATTAAGTTGTTGTTCCTACCTGCGCACCGGCCTTGCTTATTCATGACCATGACCCAAATTTTGTGTGCACCAATCAACTACTTCTGTTAAGCACTTGAGTCGAGATGCACTATGACTCATTTGGTATATCCGAAGTGCTCGTTTCTTGCATGCACCTGCACCATCATGTTCACCCTTTCCGTGCCATATTAAAAAAAATCTCCAGGTATTGGAATATATTAAACCCACTCATAACTTAGGCTAAAATAATTAATCATTATTTGATTAATTATTCACCCACTAGCTTAATTAGTTGGCATCCACTTGCACCTTAAAGTCAATACATGTCATATATATCCCAAGAATGCTTTATTTCTGATTCTAGGTTGATCTCAACCACCTTTTGACCATCTAGAATTAGTATACAACCCCTTATAGTAGTTTCTGCTTTATTATGCTTATCCTGCTTTTCTGTAGATAATGTAAAGCTAGTTAAACTAGGAAACTGGGTCCTTTTGTTTCCAACCCATCCTTCATGCATTTCTCTCCATTTTCTAGGATTAAGATTTTATTTCCATCTCCTTGACAACTCACTCATGCTTTTTCCAATTCGTGAGGTCCTTGATAGATTTGAGAACTTGGAAGTGCTTCAGCCACCTATGGGGGTTTGTTATATTTTGGTAAATCAGTTTTTTTGAGATTTATGAGTTGTCTCCATACAAATTTATTTTCCTATGAGGTATGTAATATTTATGTACACTATTATTCATCATTATTAAATGGAAGGATACACACCAATATTCATCTCTTCATTCATGTGATTCAGTCTCTTTTCTTCTCTCTATTTTTCCTGTGTATGCTTGTGAGAATTCTTAGTAGAAATATATATTTCTTGTGCTTCTTCTTATCATCATTGCTCATAGCATTGATCTATTATTTATACATGGTATTAGAGCAGCAAGGTTGATCAAGTTCTACATAGTTGAGGAGTGCATCCAGTCTCCTATCCCTCTCTGAAGAAAAGCTTGTTTAGCTTACAAGATTTTCTCCTAGTTTTGTTTTGCAGGTTGCAGAGAGTATCTCCTAGAGCATATCAACAACTTCAATATGGATTCAAAATTTTCTCTACAATCTCCTTTCAACTATGATGATTGCAAGCCAAAGATGAGCGCATACTTGAAGAGGCAGTGTCTCTTTGATGTCTCCATTGGTGAATTGAGCGAACCTCAGTCTTATGAAGAGAAGATTGATTGGATACATAATTGTGATAGAGATTATGGAATTATGTGTTTGGGAATGTATCCAAATATACATCATCTCATCTATTCTACTGAGTATCCATTTGAGCTTTGGAAGAATTTGGACAAAGCTTTTGGTTTGCAGGAAATAGAAGATGAAGCATGGAGCGAACCCAACATCTCCTCTTGTTCTCTCTCTCAAGATTTCTTGGCCTCTACATTCTCTAATGAATTTGATCATGATGAAGAAGTTTCTCATGCATTTCATGTTGCAGCTAGCCTCTTTGATTCGAATGCTTCCTCCTTCAATCAAGAAGCAAATATTGAAGAGCCATCTTTTTCTGTATCTCTTGAAGGTGATTTTTATTCTTGTGATATTAATGATGAAAAAGAGTAACATATGGAGCTGCTATTGATATTGATGATGATCCTATCACCCATTCATTTTCCTCAAAATATCCTATCTTATATTATGAGATCTATGTGCCATATCCTTCACACTTTGTGCATACCTCTCTCATTGATGGTGCGCAACCTAGTGATTTCCAAGATGTTTGCTTAGCTAAATCAAGCTTTATTTGTGTCATACCACTTACCTTACTTGATATCATGTGCTTCATCATATCCTCATTTTTTCTTGGCATCAATACTCAGAACCTCCTTGAAGATTGTGAACATCTCATTATTTCCTCCTTTCACACAGAGGATTCATTACCGATGTATTTCCATGAGTCTACTGATATGCTTATATGTGATACTTTTGATTCTGATTTAGAAGCATATTTGCAGGTCGATACACATATAATACCACCATCCATACCATATCCCATACCTCTGAATAATCCTAAGACTATACAAATCCCAAGTTCACTAGTTGATTCCTCATTGGTCTCTTATGCGGTGATATTTATCTTACATGGTTGGAAGTATTTCCTATATTTCAGTGGCTGGTTATCCATGAACTTAGTCATATTTGAATTGATATTAAATATTTTTGGATCTATTCTAAATACTTATGGTTCAAATCTTATGTCCATCCATCATTCAGACTTTTACACCTATCAGTGTTCCCCAATTGCTCATAATTTTCCTAGTCTAGCCCTATATCCTCATAGAACCACCGAAGCCTTTATCTTTGCTGTTCCATATTTTTTATTAACCTCAGATCAGATCTGGAAAGGTGCTACATCATATTGGAATATTTACATGTGATTCACATCACAATTTTGCAGCTATTCAAAGAATTGGTTGTGAAATAAATTGTCTTAATTTTTGTACTCTTTAGAAAGGAGTATGCATAGATCCCTTTCCCATTTCAGATTATGTTTGCAGATTAGAGTTTGACAACAGCAATAAGCATTCAGATAATGATCCTAATTCATCAGTTGATGAGCCTACAATGAGTCTCTCCTCTTCTTTCTTGCAGGTTCTACACTCTAGCGCATGATCATGGAGTTCATGATTTCTTCAGCAAGTATTTCATCAAGAAGCAGTTCATTTAGCTCATTAAAGTGAAGATGAAGATATGTTGAAGAGATATTTCAAATTTTGTGCCTTGTCCTATCTTGAGGGAGGATTTTCCCCATGTGGTTTTTCCTCTTTCCTCAACTTGTTGGACATAATATTTGTTAAAGGGTGACCATGGCCTTGTTGTTGGGCCCTATATGCATCCATATTTTTTGACATACCATCATAAATTCATACTTATAGGGGGGTGTTGGAATATATTAAACCCACTCATAACTTAGGATAAAATAATTAATCATTATTTGATTAATTATTCACCCACTAACTTAATTAGTTGGCATCCACTTGCACCTTAAAGTCAATGCATGCCATCTATATCCAAAGAATGCTTTATTTATGATTTTGGGTTGATCTTGACCACCTTTTGACCGTCCATAATTAGTATACAACACATTACAACAAAGTTTTCTTTATTATGCTTTTCTTTCTTTTCTGTGGATAAGGTAAAGCTAGTCAAACTAGGAAACTAGGTCCTTTTGTTGCCAACCCATCATTCACGAATTTATCTCCATTTTCTAGGATTAGCATTTTTTTCCCATCTCCTTAACAACTCACTCATGCTTTTTCCAATTCATGAGGTCCTTGATAGATTTGGGAAGTGATTTAGCCACATATGGGGGTTTGCTATATTTTGGTAAGTCAACCTTTTTGAGCTTTATGAGCTGTCTCCATACAACTTGATTTTCCTATGAGGTATTTAATATTTATGTACACTATTATTCATCATTATTAAATGGAAGGATACACACCAATATTCATCTCTTCATTCATGTGATTCAGTCTCTTTTCTTCTCTCTATTTTTCTTGTGTATGCTTGTGATAATTCTTAGTAGGAAGATCTATTTTTTTTATTCTTCTTAGCATCATTTCTCATATAATTGATCTATTATTTTTACACCAGGTGTGTTGAATACCTATCTCTTTGTGAAGACGACTCAACCAATAAAAGGAGCGTGCGGATTTGAATTGCCCTGCACACCCATCTGACCAAATCTAGTGTTTTGTAAATGACAACCCATTCTTTTTGAATGAATCATAAATCAACCCAAAACAGTGTTGAGCAAACAGCGTGTCATGCTCATGATCATCACCGACATAAACAGGATATGCCTTGATCATATCGCGTGACTGAGGAGTGCTATCCCTACCATCAATGCTCGCTTGAGCATGTATATACAATACATGTACGAAGATGGACACATGGTCGGAGTGATAATATTCACTTTGTATCTCTCTCTGAGGAGCAAATGTGTAATTCTCAGCAAAGTCTACCACCTATAGGATTGTGCTTGGCTCAAAAACCTCACAAGAATGCTTAAACGCTAAAGCTTGCCACCTAGACATGTGGTAGTGTTCAATGTATTTGTAAATCTGACTTTGAAACTTGTCCATGAAGTTTGAAATAGGAATATCATCCTCGAGCAAGTCGATCCTCTTAGATGGAACATGTGAAGAAGATGATGGATTCATGGAGACATACTCATATCTCTTCCACTTAACAGTGATATCTGACAATCCAGGGTGTGTTGGATCGATAGGAAACTTCCTATGGAACAATGTCAAATCACCACATTCATGGAATCTTCTCCCACCTATACACCTTTTAATGAAAAAAACATTTTCAGGATTCCTATTGCATAGTATCATAGAAATAAAATCCCGCACTGTGTGAAGAGCTGGTTCACCATTCCAATGTTTTTTGCAAAAATCCACAAATGTGTCATAGTATAATTGGAATTCAACATGGTATTGACAACAACAAGTGTCCTAAATCATATTCAGCCTAATATACCACGATTTCAACTTACTGAACATGGTAAATGAAATCTGGACATCGGGATTTGATTCTTTCAATTCCTCAAACAAAGCAACTCCTGTCATCTCCATAACATGCTTGCAATGCTCCTTATAAATGCCTTTGCCAAAACGTTGTCGCATGACATGTTTTCGATCTACTATAACACGAGAATGGCTGTTCCAATACTCTATCACCTTCTCTCCGATGACCTCTTCCATCTTGTCTTTATATGCTTCTATGCATATAAGAGCCAAACAATCAGCTTCATCGTTTTCATCTTTCTTTACCCTGAATTTAGTGTATTTGTGTAGTGTTTTTCTTGAAACTTGGAGCAGCTTTGAAATTATTGCGACCATTCGGTTTCTTGAGGTGCTTTGTGCCACAATAGCAGTTGTAATTTCCCTACGAGCAACGTTGATATCAGTTTTTCTTGACTTTCCAAATGCAGATAGTGCAATTGTTACATTTTTTATTACATTCTCACATGCATTTTTATTTTTAACGTCCTTAAAACCCAACAACTTTGTGGCACGTTTAAATTTTTTGTGTTTTATCAATCCATGTAGGATTTGAGCTTGTGTAATCACTGATTGTTGTTCAAAGTACAACTTGATTATGTTACTAACATGCTCTCTGATTGTTCGATCAAGGGTCAGGTTCTCAAACTCTTCTTGAGTGGCATCATCCAACCCTCTTAAAAAATTAGCAGCCATTCCAACGTCATTGAAGCTCCTAATTACTCTTGAGAAATCAGAGGGTGCATGATCCTATAATGGCTGGTGAGGATCTAGCAATAAATAAATACAAACTCAAAAATAAATACAAGCTCAAGAATAAATACAAATAAATGCAAGTTGAAGAATAATATTTTATTTTACTTATCATATTGTCATTGTTAGTTAAAAAATTAGCAAATAAATTATACAAGCTTGAATAACATTTTATTTTAAGTTTTATCATATTTCCATTGTTTGTTAACAAATTAAAAAATAAATACAAGCTTGAATAACATTTTATTTTAGTTATCATATTGTCATTGTTTGTCAGGAGTTTGAATCAGAGTCAGAGGTCGTGTGTCCCTCTTAAGGTGAGGAGTGTTGTCAACGAGGGCTTCGATGGTGACGGTCCAAAGAACCAAACTAAGGGGATCACCCCCTAAGGCGAGAGGAAGAACATGGTGGAGCAATGATGGTTGTAGTAGTAACTAGAGATGAATATGGACCCCAGTTTAAATCGGCTTCCTAATGGTTCAAAGGTAGTCATTCAGCCACTAAGGTTATCTCAGGCTTGAGTATTGGGGCAGTACCCCTCACTTCATGGTGCAGGTAAAACTGCTAACCGGTTGGCCAAAAATGAAAACTATTTGGTTTTCCTCACAGGTAGGAATCTAGTCAATCCAGTAGGGGTCCTTGCCCTTTTTACTTGGCAGGTCCTCTCAATGGACAGCTACCTTGGGGTTCCTGTGGTACTCCTCATAATGAGTTTTAGGGAAAATCTCAAGTACTTCCCACAATTGCTGTGGATGAGACTTATGTCCCAAACTAGATGTTATTAAGTAAATTAGGTTATTAAGTAAAATATGTTACTCTACCTTACTGTCCCATTGACGTAAGGATGGTGCTTCTGCACATTAATGTGATTGTAATTGTAATGTGATTGTAATTGTAAGTGCAACTGTAATTGTAATTATTGATTTTCTTTGAGATCATCATTGTCATCAATGCTTAAAGCCATATGATTCCTAGTCATTTGTACATGATTTGTAATTGTAATTGTAATTGTAATTGTAATGTGATTGTAATTGTAATTGTAATGTAATTAATTTTAATTTAAACCCTATAAAAATGTTTGTGTATATGAATATGAAATTAAAATCATATTAAAATCGATGAAACTAGAGATAAGGCTATATAAAAAATGAAGAAAATAAGTGCAATGTTAAGAAGAGAAGATGCAAGTCAACCTATGATGGTGCAATCAAATCCTATTGAGAACAATATTTGTAATTTTTAACATAAAAATTATATATATTATATATGAATTCATACATGCACATACAATGTATATAAGCTTATGAATTAATTACAAAATTACAATTACAAAATTATATTTACATTCTAAATAATTTAACATATATATTATGAACTAAAACTCTATAAAATTGAATATATTATGCAATTTGAAATTATATGAATATATGAATATGAAATTGTATAACTTTTAAATTATACCAATATTGTTAGCAATGACATTTGATTCTCCCATCATAGGTTTATTTGCAACTTCTTCTCCTCTCAAGATTGCTCTTTTTTTCCTTTTTCTTTCTCTATCTTTCTCTCTTATTTCTTTAGTGTTGCTTTGATTCTTAGAAGATATTTTACGTCCATGCTCCTTGCTTTCCATTGTGATCAAGATCAACAATCCAAATTCATACCTATAACAATATATAAACACAATACACAATGCTAAATTTGCATTAGAACACAAGCATTGTTTCAAATACGTTAGTAAATTGTGAAGGATAAAAATAGTAACATGTTTATGTTTTATGTTTTATGTTTTATATTTATATAGAATTTATTTGAGAAATTGGGTGGGAAATGAGGTTAGGAAAGTAGTTAGAATGCCATTAATGCCATCAATGACTAAGTTCATTCTTGGGCATTTTTGTATGATTTTTAACAAAACTGAGACCTCGATCGAGGTCGTAGTTCGATCGAGGGTTTCAGAATTACCTTGATCGAGGGTTTATTAGACCCCTGATAGATGGTTTAACATACCCTCGATTGAGACCCCTGATAGATGGTTTAACATACCCTCGATTGAGATTTCGTTAAAATATCGGTCAAGGCATTTAAATACCTCGATCGAGGGCCTAAAAAACAGAGAATTATCCCTCTTACAAGAAAATTGATGTTTCTCTATGTCTGCTAGGGGTGTAAACCATGCCATTCATGGAACACAACTGAGCGGACTTAATACCGATAGATTCATTAGTGAATCCTCTATCCATTGAGGTATCATGCATGTGTTTTGGCATTCATATGGGTTTTTTTTTAATTAGTTTTAAAACTTACATTTAGAAAACCTGACAACAACTTCAAAGCAGCTCAAAGAAAAATCCCCATGGTAAAATATACACATCCAAAAATTTCTTAAAAATTCACAGCTCACACATCGACGCGTCCTCTTCAAAAGGGTATATTTGGTTTTTCAATTTTTGAAAACAATGAAAAAAAAGCTGGGATGGACACACGTGTATAAAATGATGCTGAAATAATGTGGTCGCTTTCGAAAAATAATAAATAATTGTATATTGCGAAATAAATTAACAAAAAAAATATGCCACAGTGCATTTTTTTTAGATCATGCTCATATATATATAAGATTGAATTATTGAGTTGGACACGAGCCACTTAGTAACTTTTTCAAAATTTTAAGGTCACACAGTTCATTAAATGAAAAATTTCACACATAAATGACATCGAAATATTATCATTCGAAAGCCAACATTATATTTTACAATTTGTTTTTTTACAAGTCGAAATTTACATGGCATATATTCATTTAGATGGCTTTTATGTAACACAAGTCAAAACTCAAGTTTGCAGAATGAAATTTTAATATGGATGAGCTCAAGGGCATGAAATATTTAGAAGTCATTTAGCGGGAATCCCTCATGATTTATGCCCTTATCCCCCAGTTCCGATTAGTTACAGGGGAGCTGTGAAAGACAACATTTTTCCCGATGGCACCTCTATAAAAAGGGTTCCGCGTGTTGTGTCTAATATACGATGTGAACGGATTGGAGATTGTATGGGGGAGGATTCCATGGATTTCAAGCCAGAGAGATGGATTGGGGATTTCATGATGAGCATGAAGTGTGTGGCTGCCCATGTTCTTGTACGCTATCATGTGAGCATGGAGCCGAAGATGGCACTTACTCTACTTGTGAAGGATGGGCTTCCCATCGCATTGCATTCGAGGGAGAACGCGCTCCACGTACATTGACTCTCTATACTTTCAGGATGTAGAGTTTTAGTTATTCTTATACTAATGTGTTATGAAAAAATTTTGTCTTTTATTTCTCGTGTGTCCAATATCTCTTCTTGGGTCGGATTCTCTGTAGTAATTCCATCCATCTTTTTCAATATATGTTTTTCTGAGATGATATGATAAACTTTTTTATATGTTATTTTCATTATAGATGAGCCTAAATAAAACGATCCCACCTCGCTGGATATAGAAAGTTCAAAGCGATTGGAGAGAGTCGATAGTTTATTGACAGAATTGATAGTTTCTAGAAAGAATAAGGAATAGCCAGTGACAACTAACGAATGAATGCTGCTAAAGTTTCTGTTATGCCAGTGATGTAATTTTTACTCCTCAACATCACAAACTTTATTCCTGAACATCACATAACATCGCATTCAAAGTTATTTACAGAGATCATTATGATTTTGAAATATTTATAACACTAAGCCACATCTAAAGTTATGGAAAGCTAAGCATGTATGCCAGTCTTATTGATGAATCTTTGTCATTTTTGACACGTCGTAGTATACAAGTGTTTAATCTTGTGATAAGAAAGGGCTCTTTTGGGATTAGACGTGTCTACGGAGCTCAAGATTTGTGTCTTTCTATTTTAAGCTGCAACGAGGGATCAAAAGCAATTATACTATGTTGGTAATATATTATGAGTGTATAAGTTTCAATTTTTCCAGAAATTACATAGATAAACAAAATATTTGGGATACCTATACATTGCAGATACAAGATATTTGACATGTGACGAAGGGATCATTGTTTGTTTATAAGATTTATATCAACTTGTGATCAGTGTTTGTTTATAAGATTTATATCATGTGATAAATCACTTGGAAACAAATGTTTCAAAATGTAAATACGATAAACAATTTAATAGTTAGGAAGAATTCATCAAATTTACATAATGTATTCTTAGATCAAAATTTACAAGTTAGGGTACATTGCATCTAAATATGTTGCAATTTATACGAAGTGAAGAAAAATTGGAATTTTTTATTAAAGGACATGCTGGGTTTTGTTATTGAGGAGAAAAAATTGAAATTGTAAGGTAGTGTTACCAACTCAACAATGCATTTTGCTCATTACCAACTCAACAATGCATTTTGCTCATTCTTGAATCTCTCATAAAATTTTGTTTATTATATATAAAAAATATTTAATGTAAAGTTTACCATCTTTAAAATGACTCCTTAACTATAGTATATCCTGGAATAAGACCTAATATTCTCTTTCCAAAAACATTACACAAATCCCTTAATTATGAAGAACTTCATGTTAAAATGAAATAACAGGACAACAAAATCCTTTTGTCTTACTATTTCAAGATTATCTCATCTAATAGTTTGATATTACCTTTAATGAAATGCACTTTTTTTTAATAATGTTTACTTCCAATCTTACCAACAATTTATAACACATTTTGATAGAATTATTTTATTTTGATTTTATGTTAAAATGAGACAAATATAAGTAAAGGTTCACAGATGTTTTAAAAACTAAAAACATTTTGAATAATATTTTAACTCTAGAAAACTATATAAATATCATTATTTTTTACTATATAGATTGATATTCCTATCACTTTTTATTTAGGAGTGTACCACAATTTTTTTGTAGTTGAAAGTTGATTTGACTATTAGATTTAGATTCGATCAATCCACAAATAATATAAAAATTTGATATAATGAGTTTGACTTGATTAATAATAATAATAATAATTTATTTTTAAGGTCATAATCAAACTAAGCTAAACATCAAATAAGTGTATAAGACCCTCTTTTTTGTATGCACTCTTAAATGAAACATATGTCTTTAACTATTAAATTGACTTAAACTATACAATTTATTAATTACTTATAAACATTGCTATTACATTTAGTAATAACTATTATTAAAACATCATATATATATATATATATTACAAGCATCTATAATTAAATTAAATTTTTATTTATAATAAAAATGATAAACAATTAATAATTTGAATTAATCATATATATTTACATATAAAAATTGTAAATAAATTCTATTAATAAATGAAATTTGTGAATGTATATCACATGAATTTTCTTTCTATCTTGAATCATATTCATTATATTTCAAAATATATTTAAAATTTTGAAAGTGCAGCACAATTGTTCCAAGATAAAAACAATATTTCAAAAATTATAATAATCAAACAAAAATAATATTATCTAGTTGGATCTATTTTAGTAGTTCACAATATTGAGCCCATTTGATTGTCTCGCCATCTCTTATGTAAGTATAACCTATGTCTGGGGCAGTTTACTCATGTTTTTGCAATCTTACTTGAAGAAGAATATGGTACTGATGGTTACTTATTTGCAGTAATGATGCTGTTTGGACACTTATTTTGAATGCCGTTTGGAGCAGTGATTTGTTGGTGTTTGGGAAACACTATGGTTCTTGCAGACTTGAAGAGTTTTTGGAAGGCTTATGTAAATGTCTTTTTTTGCTGGTTTTGGCATGGTTCTCCAATGTCTTATGCTTTTGAATAGCTTATTATTCAGCTGAATATTATGGATATATGGTCACTTATCAATTTTGATGATAGTGGATCATCCACACAATGTATTTTGTATTTTATATATAAAATAGGATTTTTTTTCTATGGAAAAAAAATAAGTATAACCCATGTTAACTCACTGAATCGATATAATTACATAAACATATTACTAGACAGAGATACAGCCGATGGAAAAATATTACTTGAGTTGTAAAGTGAAACGCACTTGAGTTGTAAAGTGAAATGCGGATAACGTTTATAAATGAAGTCTGCTAGCTTAGAACTAAAGGTATTGATCCCAGAAAGGACTCATTCAACTTGAGCATTTCATAATTTCCTGCAACGTTTTAAATATGTTGTAGTTTGTGTTTTAACTAAAAGAAATTTAGACTATATGTGCTCAAATAAATCAGCCATACCTTTTGGTTATCTCAAACAAAATTCAATTATTATTATCTTTGTGTCTTGCTTGTTATGTTGATAGGTATTTAGATATTATCTTAGATTTTTTACTTGTTTAAGTTGATCAACAAGATTAACGAAAATGTAACAAGTGTACAATATGGATTCATTTTATAGTCCTCGTGTCTTGTTATGTTTAAATGCATCTTGATTACGATTTAAATAAGCTTCAGTTAAATGGTGGTTAAAGAAACATGAAACAATTTGTTTTTGTTTTTTCATATGAATTTTTGTTTTTGTTTATTAAATATTATTTTATTTGTGCTTATATTAACTTTAACAATCTGTTATGAATAATGGATATAAAATTATATATTTTAGTATTTGTTTAACAACCATCTTCACAAAATTAAGTGGCTGGTTGTATTTATGAACATTCATTCAGAGACTATTTCAAGTATAACGGTACAAAAAATATATATATATATATATATATATATATATATAAAATTATAATATGACTTAAAATTTCACCACATGAAAACTAAACAAAAATGATACGTAACCCAGTCCAAATGAAGGTCTCATTTGGCCACTATTTCACCCAACCTCAATGGCTTCCTTTCATTTGGCTATTCTCTCGACAATTTACCCCTATTTATAATTTCATAGACCCAATTCTAAATACTTAATCAAACATCCAAAATTAATGATCATTCTTCAACATTAAAAAGGGATTGATGTATAACTGCCTTCACTTTGAAACCACTTCTAAGATCCAACCAAGTCTTGAAACGACATCATCTCTTGAAAGCTCTATTTCCTGAGCCCAATCACTGACATAACAGAACTTTGAGCAGTATTCGTTCCTTTTCACTGCCTATTTCCTTATTCTTTCGAGAAATTGTCAATTATGTCAATAACCTATCAACTCTCTACAGTCGCTTTGAACCTTCTATATCCCATTACGTGGGATTGTTTAATTTAACTTGATCTATAATGAAAATAACATATATAAATGTTTCTCATATCATCTCAGAAAAAAATTCTCACTGGATGGATGGAATTACTATAGAGAATACATCCCGAGAAGAGAGATTGGACAGACTAGAAAGATCAAACAACGTTTTTTCATAAGAGTTTAGTATTCAGAATCACTAAAACTCTACATCCTGAAATTATAGAGAGTCAATGTGCATGGAGGGCATCCACCTCCCTTGACTGCAATCCGATGGAAAGCCCATCCTTCAAAAGTAGAGGGCCATGACCACTACCTCATTAATATATCTTTATGTGAGACCTTGTCCTCGCGGAGACTCATGAGAGCCCCGACAGAATGCTCCCTCCCATTACTGGGTACCACTGGATCTCAGCCTTCAGATATGCGACTCAACATTTCGATGGGTGTTAGAGGTTTAGGGGGTGTTGCATGCGTTATCCACAACTTCCTCCAGGTTGGGGTTTCAGCTATTGCATCAGACGAGCATTCTAGATACATGTGGATTCGAGTTACGGGAGTGCGAAGTGCCATCTTCGACTCCACGCTCACATGATAGCGTACAAGAACATGGGAAACCACACACTTATGCTCATTATGAAATCCATATTTGTTATATCTATTCTCGAGACAGGATACTTGTATTTATCATTATTTTTTTCTCATACCCATCCCACCTCTATGGCTTGAAATCCATGGAATCCTCCCCCGATACAATCTCCAATCTGTTCACACGGTATATTCGACACAACACCCGGAACCCTTTCTAACAGAGGTGCCATCCAACAAACCGTATATTGGACACAACACCCGGAACCCATTTTCACAGAGGTGCCATTCGACAAAATGTTGTCTTTCACAGCTCACCTATAACTAATCGGACCTCAGGGATAAAGGCATAAAGCTTGAAGGATTCCCATGAAACGACTTCTAAATATTTCATGTCCTTCAACTCATCCATATCAAAATTCCACTCTTCACGATAGATGGAATGGCTGTGTCTGCATTGATCTGGGTCCGTGACCTTAGAGAGTTCCAATAATATTGTCTCTTGCCCAAAATCCAGAAGAACCAACAAACTACTCCAAGATAAACCCTAGAAACAACGATTATGTTTATGCATAAGCTCTTTAATGACTTATTAAAAGGAGAATGCCTTTGAACATAGTTCTGGTAGTTGATATGCCTAAATTTGCTCACCATATTTCATCAAGACCTCCCTATGATCCTTCCTTCATAAAAAAGACAACATGGGCATCATTGAACCAACGCAGTTGCAGGAAGGCAGAGGGGAGGGGACCACCAATTTCAAGTTCGTGGAAATGGTAAGTTTTCTCTAGACATTCAAACAAAACCTCCATGCAATAATTGCAGAGGTCATGGAAGAGGTTGACGTGGAGATATCCGATCGCATGACTAGAGATTTTGTCAGGGTGTAGAATGGCGTGCAGGACTCACATATCGGTGATCATGTTTATAGATGAACACCAGAGGGAAGGGGAGCTAGAGTGGAGTGAAATGTGATGAGGAGCCTCTTGATGACACCCAATGGGCCCTAGATGCAAGTCATCAAGAGAATATCCCACTCCTCAATTAAATGATGTATAGAAGGTGTTACGCTACATGTGTACCTAGTGCACCTTCAAGTGTACCCTAGGGAGAGAGGGCCAAAATTTTCGTCCAAGAGAGGTGTTATTGAGCAATGGTGATCATGGTTGGGTCCTTTGGTCCTCCTTGCATGTACTATGTATTAATGGAACCATTGACTTCCCTTTAAAGGGGTTTTTTAACCTCAGGTTTGGTGTCCTGGGCCCCTAAGGGTCGACCACTGGGTCTCATGGATCCATATCCTACTTGCATGCTCTGGTGGCCTCTATTTCATATACAAGAACCTCGTCTTCATTCACAACCACTTTGGACACCCTATTGGCTCTTCAATCAGTGGGTCGTTACTCTCCCTAGCCTTATCTCCTCAGAGGAAGACATCCTCCATGCTAGGTTGTTTTCATGCTTTGACGAGGGCGTTGAGGGTTTTTACAACATTCTATGGGTTAAATGGGGTATAATGCTCTACCTCCAGCTCACTCCACCCTGTCGTTCGAAGTGATTCTCTTATTTGACCATGTTTGGGCACTCGGGGATACAAATTTCCTAGGTAACCCACCTTAAGCCTACATTAGGCTATATTGTATTATTATTTCTTTTAATTTTCAGTTGACATTTTAATAATTTCAAATTTACTTATTTTAAGGCATGTAGGCCTATATATTTTAAAAAGTGAGTGTGATATCATATAAATAGATCTCCTCACTTTCATTTGTATATCAAAACTTAAGGGATAAATCACTATGCACTTGTTTTACCCTTGTTAGAGTTTCTCTCAATGGATGTGATCCTCTTGAGGAGGTTTTTCCTGGTTAATGCAAGCTATTTTCTTGGTGAATTATTTGTTGAATATTTTCTTTGGGGTGTGTGCAAAATGATGAGGGTCTCTTTTGATGTGTTAGATGCAATAGAAAACTGAAAAAACAGGCATCCATCAACTTGGATGGATATTTTGAGACACTTACACAATGAATCTTGTAATCAATAAAAAACAAGAAATGTAGAAAATTGAATGACGTTTCCAAATATATAATTTTTTTCTATTGAAAATGTTGTTAACTATTTAAAGTTAGATATTTTTTAAAGGACACTTTTTATTTTGGGACAAATTATAAGGTATATGTTTTTGTGGGTGCAGCCTCTCAGTGACTAAATGATGGAATAAAATTACGAAAACTGGTATACATATAGAGAACATATAGTACTAGTGCACGACTACTTTTCAAATTTTTTTTTTTTTTTTTAATTTTTTTTTTTAATTATCTAAGACATCAAACCTCGAAAATGGTACGTCAATTGTGGGTGTGACGTTTGAATGTCTTAATGCAATTATTTGAAAATGTCTTTTTTCATAGCATGTAGATGTCGGTGTTCTTTAGTGCACCATACAATTTTTTTTTTTAAATGGTTGAGAAACGAAAGAGATATGGAAGAAACACTAACAGTGTGTTTTTTGAGTTTAGGAGTGATGAAAGAAGATAAATAAGAAAAAAATAGAAAAAATTATGTATTCTTGTTAAAATTTACATATTTGGAATCTGTAAAAAAAACATATCTGTTCTAAAATCTCAGAAAAAATGGAAGTGTGCAGCATACTCAAACGAATGGGTAAACACACGCATATTGAAAATTTGGATATAATGCTAAATTAGCCATGGTTTATCATACTCCAAGGCATAGGCATGTTGAATCCAAAGCAAAGTCTGAAGAAGACACATAAGCATAAGAATTCCAAGCAAGAATGGGTGGAGGCTCGACCTTATCATTTGGAGGGAATACATTTTTGATTTTAAACAAGTCACATGCTCATTATAATGAACAATAATGCGTGCATGTTGATAAAAATGGGAGTGCATTTTTATGAATCACAACGTGCGCGCATTTTAAACTACTACAATGAGTTTGGTTTTTTAAGTTACACCAATACTAAAATTATTTTATGCCCGCCCCCTCCCCCACTCCCCTATTCCCCCTAACTCTTACTAACCCCCCCCTCCTCCT
>LPNX010021109.1:5867-126514 GCA_001517045.1 Pseudotsuga menziesii
ACAGGTCCCGACAAGACCATTATGTCCAAAATGATTATCAACCTTTCCTTTCCAAAATACAACTATAACTACTAATTCATTGGAAATGGTTCTAGAACCACAGTAATAAGTTTTACAGTCATCCATCAAGATATACAAAAAAACCAAATCAACAATTATAGAAAATTACTCCTCCAAAATAGGGAGAGAACCCCTAGAGATCAAGAGACTATTCTTAAACTCTTCAAAATATAGTATACGATCTCCTAAGCCCATGGCTCTTTTTGTCAGACGGCCTGCCAATACATTTAGCTTTCTATAAATATGTTTGAATGTCAAACCTTCAAAAATGGACTTTGGCATATTGATCCTCAAGCGCCAGTGCTCTAGAGCTGGAACTTTAAGAGATGTTAAACCGACAACCCAATGATCAATCACAACTTTTGAATCTCCTGTAACCTATAAGGAGAACACACTAATGTTAATGTTAGGTGCAAATTTAGGAAGAGCCCATAAGGCTAACAAGTCAACTCTAGTATTTGTACCAGCTCCAATACCCATCCATAAAAGAAAGACATGAGTATTGCTTGAATTTAAAGCCACCCCACAACCACAAGTGGGCCAGTTGTGTAGCTCCAACAAAATAACTATCAATGCTATCTTCTGATAGCTCATGCTCACAAATTATCCTTGGCAGCTTTACCTTTCCCATTTTAAAGTATTCTTTATGGATCCCTAATATTTTTGAACAAACGACAAAGGAGGATGCAGTCTTATTTTCGAAGACATATTCACTCCTACTTCTTCATATACCCCAAGTGACAAATACATGAAGTTCTTCATGAACAATAACATTTTTCTCCAAGTTTGAAGACTTAGTTCAAAAGTGGAATGACCCTACAATCCAGGTATCTATAATTCAATTTGACATCATTCCATACTTTCTTTGCAAAAGAACAACCTATAAAAATATGATAGACATATTCTACTTCCTTAAAACACAAACAACAAATATTTGGTCCAATCCAACCCCTTTTCAACAAATTGTCACAAGTTATGATTCTATTTTCTAAACACATTAATAAGAAACATTTCAATTTTAAAGAAATATGCTAGTTCCACCAACCCCTTTTCAAAAAATTATCCCATGTCATGATTCTATTTTCTAAACACAACTATAAGAAGCATTTCAATTTTAAAAGAATATGCAAGTTCCATGCCACAATTTCTCCATATAATCAAAAGATGATAAATCAATCCTCCACCGACTTTGCACTCATGCCAAGACTAGATAAGAAAGATTTGCTAAATATTATATTATAATGTTCTTTAGCAATGTGTAATTTTAATAAAGATGGTTCTTTCTATTTTATAATTTTTATATTTTCATATCTGTAATTTCAAAATATATATATATATAATTAAAAAAATTATATAAATAAAATGTCTGCAAATATGTTAAAATAACTAACGCAAAGGATAGAGATCTTTATCTTTAAGGCCATATCTGTTGTTATTTAAGATTAAATCTCTTACCCAAAACCTAACAAATAGATAACTATGACACGTCCAGTCCACGTTGTCACTAAAAACCACGAATCCATCCACATCATCTCAGCAGGCCAAACTTGGACTGTGGGGTTCGTTCGAGGTCGGATTCTAATTCGAAACTTTACAACCCTTTAAAAACTGTACCGGTCTATTCATATTCATCTTCCTGCATATGGTGTTTCAGGATATAGGTACACTGACTGCATTTTTTCAAGCTTCTTTGCCTCTGCTTGATTACGGGAATCCTGTTATTTGAGGTGGGTTTTCCCTCCATGCACAAGATTTGGCAGCATAATGAATTACAACATTCCTTGTCTTTATCGAATTGTGATGATGATTATACAGGTGCTTGCAACAATGAAAACAACAAGGCTTCTGCTTCTCTGTTTCTTATGTTTTTTATCTCCAGGTCTTGCCGAGGTAAACTTACTTTATGTTGATCATGTAAAATTTCTGATTTCTTAATCGGTTTTTATCCATTTATGATAGGATAGGTTAGTGTCCGATGAACCCAATAAGGTCCCTATCGATACAAATGCAGGGTTGATATTGAATGGTTAATGTTATTGTGCTCCTTTGTTTTACCGGTGAATTACCATTTTTAGACTTTGTTTCATCTCACATTATGTGGGTATTGACATATTTACATTGAGGGCTGGAAAAAAACTTAATATATTTATTTTTGAGCAATCTTCATGGTTGATGGGATTTCAAGATTTAGCGGCTTGTTTTACTTTTTAGTCTACGCTTGCATGGCTTGTTTTACTTTTTAGCCTACGCTTGCATGTTTCAGCAGTATACAGGAGTTTGAATATGCAATATGTTATTTTAATCTGGCTATTGTTTTGATGTTGTTTTGTCTGAGCAGGATGAGATTGTAGCTGACAAGACTTGCCGGGCAGAGACTGGGTTGCAATCTGAATTGGGTATTCACCATGAATGGGAAGGCGAGTTCTTTCCTGGGATTCCAAAGATAAATTATGAGGTATGGGCTTCCTATCCTGTCAAATGTTATAGCTTTTGCTAGTTCAAAACCATGATGTTTGGCTGCAGACAAGAGAAGGGTTGGGCGTCTGGATTAATGATTAACGCTGCTAATTACTAGTAGAGTAGGGCAATCCACTTCCTAAAAACTATTATTTTGTGTGCACTTGAATAAACTGATATTTTCTCGTTCATATTTATCTTTGATGAGCCAACACATGTTTGGACATGGTCTGCTCTCCTTTTAGGGCATGCAAAGGGAGACTAATGGGCTTTCATTGTTCAATGTTGCACCCCCCACTACCCCCAACCTTTGCACACAAAAAATGGATCCAATAAAGTTGTCTTATCAGTCAACGCCACATCTCATTATCTATTAGTGACTTTGAGTTGTCTCTAGCATGTGGATTCTCACAAAATCCCTCTGGTGAGTCTGAGTTGTTGCATTGATTCATGATGGTTGAATGACACACGTTGCTTAGATTTAGAAGGAGTTAGAGTTGATGGTCATCAATTCCTTGGCTAAAAGTATTGACGATTCATTGGAGCTATTTCAACTTTACTAGAAGACACAAGGAAGATGATCTTTAAATCTACAACAATAGTCCAACAGGACATTGGAAAATTCCTTGAAAACAAATGTTGTGGCCCTTGGTGGTTTTTGGACCTATATGTGAGCTTGACTTGGGGTCTTTTCCATCTTTCCACATTAGTGACTTGTTGGATCTATAAGCAAGTTCAGGCTAGTGATTTTGTAAATTTTTTATTTTAAATTTTAATATTGTTAATCATTTGATAAAAATTTAAGTTTCAATTTCCCAGGAAAATCAATTTGTGTGGAAAAAATTTCAAAAACAAATTAAGTAAATAAAAAACAAGTTGGTAAGATCTGTTTATGTTTTGTGACTTGTATTACAAGAAACTCTAAATTGTTAATTTAACAGAGGGATTGGTTGATGACAATGGGAAGAAGTTTTATTCTTTAGAGAGGATACCGTAAGTGCCAGCAACAAATAAATATGCAAATTTAGGAGCCCAGAGCATAAAAAACAAAAGCCTAGATCATGTCATGATTACCTATGCCATGATCTTTATCAAGATGAGTAGAGTACAATATTAATTTCATATTTCACAGAAGAGGAAGGAAGGAAGGAAATATTTTAACGTCCGCAAGGCTAAGAATAGCCTATGGGACAGACCAACTCGCACGCTGTTTTCTGCAATTCAATCCTTTGTCTGTTCAACTTGATGATGAGCGCCCCCAATTTTTCCACAGTCCCCTCGTTAAATAACTCATCCCATGATTTATCCGTCAAGACATTTGCATACCTGTCCCTATTGTCCTTAAAGGCTTCACACTCTAAAATGAAATGTTTTTCTGTCTCCACCTTACCAGTGGTGCAAAAAATACACACTCTTTCTGCCCAAGCTTCTTTTGGCCTTTTCCAGCGCCCGGTCTCACAACGGAGTTGATGGGAGTTAGTTCTTAATTGAGCAATGAGAATTTTGGCTTTCCAAGGTATATTGGCCCCTACGTACACCTTTTGATGCTGATTGTAAAATAACACCATGACTGAAAAATTAACTATTTAGTATTGTGAGACAAGATCTGGATGAAACCCATTTCAGTCTGTCTTTCATCATCATTTGTCTATGATAAATAGTTTATTTGTGGAGACATCATCGTTTGTCTATGATAAATAGTTTATTTGTGGTTTTATGAGAAGAGTCTTGCTTTTGTGGTTTTGGATTGACAACTGATTTAATTTAAATTCTATTCTCCCTTTATGTGTGGTTTTGTAGGGGTCATCGAGTAAGAACCCTCTGGCATACAAGTGGTATAATGCAGAAGAAGAGATTCTAGGAAAGAAAATGAAGGTAGGTATTTTAATTATTTTTAAATGTTTCCATCTTTGCTGCCTATGTCTTGTATTATCAATTGATTTCCAGAATGATGCCTTTTCATATGAATCGTTAATTCATGTCATTATAATTAAAGGATTGGTTGAGATTTAGTGTTGCTTTCTGGCACACATTTCGTGGGAGTGGCGCTGATCCATTTGGAGCTCCAACAAAGAGTTGGCCATGGGAAGATGGCACTAACTCTTTGGCCATGGCTTTACTCAGAAGTAAGATAACCTCATGTATTTTTTCCTTCTTTGGTTGCTCTTTAAAATTGCAAGCATGGATGTTCTTGTATGGACCTTATTCATTTTTATTGTTTCTTGTTTGGATATTGTTAAACATTACATATATCACTTCTATTTTATGCTGCATTGTTAGATGGGGTGTGTATTCCCTAAATCTGCAAGTTCCTTGGTAATGCAGTGAGAGCAAATTTTGAGTTTCTCAGTAAGTTAGGAGTTGAGAGGTGGTGCTTTCATGACCGGGATATTGCTCCTGATGGAAGAACGCTCTCAGTAAGTTCTGCAGCAAGCTTTTCATGTAAAAAAATAGTATTCAGAACATTGGATGTCTAAAGCAAGAAGCTTAAAGGTCGTAGTGCACTACTAAGGAATTTATTTATATAAGTTGCATTTCTAGAGTACTAAACCTGATGTTAAGCTATAAATAGTGACATCATTTTGATTACTGTGCATTTGTAGGTTAATAATCCAGATATTGGAGCATAAGAGGATTTAGTTAAATTGTTTCACGTGTCTTTCCTTGAAATGTTTGTTATTTTCCAAAGAAGGATATTATATGTGTTCAACAATGTACTTGAAAAAGCATATGGAACAAGAAATCCTCATCCATATATGCTTTTTTATCTGATTGTAGGAATCGAATGCCAATCTAGATGCTGTTGTTGCTCTTGCGAAGCAGCTTCAGGTAAGGATATCTACATTTTATATCTTTTTTTTAAACTGCAACTTATATATTCTAATATGCACAAGCGATACAACCGCTAGACATAATATTTGCAGGAAGTTATATTTGATCTCAAATGGCTAGGTGCAAAAATTTTCAAATTTTACTTTTTCATCATAAGTTAGCTATAATTAATAGTTAGGTGTTGTATTGACAAAGCTGTTTGTGTTTTAATTAGTCACTTCTTTCAATATTGCTCTGTGCTGATTGCAGGAGGGAACTGAAATTCATCCTTTGTGGGGAACTGCCCAATTGTTTATGCATCCCCGCTATATGCATGGAGCTGCTACAAGGTTCTTGAAATACGATTTATAGCAATTGATCCCTGTTAAATTGATAGGCTAACACTGGCATTTCTCTTTACATTCTATTGATGCTTTTACTTTTTCGTTGTCTGATTATTCAGTCCAGATATGCATGTCTATGCATATGCTGCAGCTCAAGTCAAGAAAGCTATGGAGGTATACATATATTTTTAATACCTTTTTAGGGTGGGTTGTGTGTGCGGGGGTGTCTGTTAAGTCTTTGAAGTGTCAAGAAAATGTAATTTTTCAGTACCTATTCTTATTGATCTTGTTTCATAGGCAAAAACCATAGCTTATTTCATGATTGTTGATGAGCTTGTTTTACAGTGTTAGAATTTAAATTGAAACCAAAGAAGATTATTCTGTTTGATATATAGTAATTACATTTTCTGCTTAATTGAGGGTACTCACATTGTTGTGGCACTTTCAGGTGACAAATGAACTAGGGGGAGAGAATTTTGTTTTTTGGGGTGGAAGAGAGGGCTACCAAACTTTGTTGAATACTGATCTAAAAAAAGAACTTGACCATATGGTATGTACATCATTAAACTTTCTCTTTTTTTCCCTGGTCCAATTTCTGTGTTCTGATGTAAAAAGTTAAAACTCAATTTAAAGTAACTGCTGGAATATTCCTTTTTTGAGGTCTAACTATGAAATATGCCAGAACTTTCACCATTTTAAGTATTTCATTTCCTTTGAGAATTCACATATGCTTCTCCTTCATGTTTTTGCTTGTGTTAAACAGTTTAAAACTAGAAGAAATGTGTGGATAGCAAGATGGTCATGCTTGTCTGTTCAAGTGTTATATTTAAGCAAAGGTTACAATTGGTTATCTGTTAGGAGTTTTAAGGGATAACCATCTTCTCTTCAAACATAGAGGTCATGCTTGTCTGTTCAAGTGTTATGTTGAAGCAAAGGTTACAATTGGGTATCTGTTAGGAGTTTTAAGGGATAACCATCTTCGCTTCAAACTTTCTGTCTTTTTTCCCACATTATTCTGGCCAATATATAGCTGCGTACCCCCCTCTTAGACAAATTTACACCTCTAAGTTGGACTTGTATCATTAACATGGATTTCTTCAATGAATCTTTATCCTATTTGCAACTTGCAACTGTATCTGTTGTTCCTCTAGTTACAAAACTATACCCTATATAAGTGTCATGTGGTTTCTTACTTATTCCTCTTCCCAGGTTCCTGGACTCATCTTATTGAGGCTTTCATTGTGAATCTCATTCTGAGACGATTCCAATGATATATAATATGTTATACTTTTGTTAAATATCAAGCTAAGGCCTGTAGAAGATGGTAAAGTATAAATCAATAGTTAAGCTACTTTTTCAAGTATTAATTAAGGGTTAATAACTTAATTATGAGATAAGAGTCGACTCTTTTCTAAAGATTTATAACTTTAGAGATTTAGTAACTCTTCATAGGTTATAAGTAGATCTCCCTCAGTTCTAAGGAATGACCATCATTAGGAGTTACTTATACTAAATGTTAAGTTTAAGGGGGATATTCCTAGGGTTGCAACTTTGCAAGTGCACTCTAGTCCTGACTTAGGTTTGCAAGGGCTTTCTATATATCATGTTATGACTCATGAGAAAGCAAGTGCTACCCAATCTTATTTTTGTTTGTAACTAGGGGAATCGGCAACTAGGGCTGGGCTCATACTCACGTGACACGAGGTCGATTCCAGTCCGTTGCCACTATACCCCTAGGCATACCAACGTTGCACCGCACACAACACACAAGGCTCAATTGAGGTTTGGCACACAACACACAAGGCTCAATTGAGGTTTGAACCCACGATATCACAAGGAGTGCCTTAACAATGCACCCTATCGCTAATTGGTCTACACCCTGGGGGCTAGGTGCTACCCAATCTTAATATGTATTCATTATCGTGTTTATGAACCGTCGCTACACACTACCTTGGTAAATATCACGAGTTCAAAACTTGGGCAAGATATTCAACCTCCCATCCACCGACTCCACCACTAGTAAGCTAGGTGTGTGCATAGTACAATGTGGACTTAACCTGCTTCCAGTGAGTCATTTTTAAAGTAATTTGTTGGAGTCAGTTATGAACCTTCACCAAAAAGTGCTTTGATGGTAAACATGATGAGTTCAAAACCTGGGAAAGAACTTTCACATCTTGTGCGCCAAATCCACCATGACCTAGCTGGGTGTGTGCATACTACAGTGCAGATCAACTTAACCTGCCCCCAATCAGTCACTTTTAAAGCAATTTGTTGGTGGAATTGTTTATGAGCCTTTGGTACAAACTGCTTTGATGGTAAATGTTATGAGTTCAAAACCTGGGCAAGAGCTTTAACCTCATGGACATTGGCTCCACCATGAGACAGCTGGGTGTGTGCATACTACAGTGCAGATGGACTTAACCTGCCACCAAAGTCACCGGGTTAGGCGAATTTCAAGGTTGAACTTTGAAATTCGCCGAACTTCAAGCCATGTCGAATAAATTCGTCTTGATTCAGCTTCACACCTGAATCTTTTGTGTTTTTAAGTTTAATATTTAATTTTATTTGCATTGTCTTGAACATAGTATTTCAGAACTTCGTATGCCATTCTATTGATATTTTGACTTCCTTTATTATTATTATTATTTTAATGCTAAGTGTTAAAATTGGTTCTATTTCAATTTGCAGGCTAGGTTTCTACAAGCAGCAGTCAATTGGAAGAAGAGTATAGGCTTCAATGGTAACATTTTTTCTTAAAACTATACTTCTAGCAGATTAGGAAAAATTGTGCTTGGGTGAAATTCCTAGTGTGAAGGAAGGCAGTGCCTTGCTTTAATGTTAGTTTATGTCAAACTTCAAAGCTTAATTGAAGGGATGCCAAATTTTCACTTTAGCATGGCTAAGCCTTTTTGTTTTGGTTACAGGAACTCTTCTAATTGAACCCAAACCACAAGAACCTACAAAACACCAGTAAATATCAATCCTTCTTTAAGTTTTTATATAAATTCATTGTTTTCTATTTTTATCCCCATCTGTGGTACTATTAGAAGTTGACAGGTTTAACAGTAATTTAAGATTTGGTTATCCTTTTTGCTAGGTATGATTGGGATGCTGCAACAACAATGGGTTTCCTGCAGAGATATGGACTTGCAGGTGTGTATTCTTCAATTCCTGAATGCTTTTGTTTTGTCAGAATGTTGCATATGCTTATGTAAAGTATTCTAGCCTCCTAACTTCACATCATTTTTTTGAATTTTGATCCAAACTCTGCACATAGCATTTTTTGAACTTTCAAGTAATTCATCCCTGGTTACAGCATATTTTTAACATCTTAACATTGTGTCTATTATCCTTTGGTTACAGCTGCACATTTGAATTTTTTTATTAATGAGTTCATGTAATTTAGAGGGGACTGCCATGCTTTTCTTTTGTAATATCAAGTTTCCAGCTCCACTGCATTTGATATGGTTGGACTTTGCTGGTGCCTGTTTAAAACCACACTTTAATACTACACAATGTTGTATGTACATAGTTCTTGTAGTTTTTTTTTTACAAAATGAAGCCATTCCTTGTCCTGCAAGGAATTTGGCCTTGGATGTTTTCTGGTGGCATTTCTTTGGACTTTGGCTTCTCACCATTATGTGCATATTAAGGGATTGTGTTTGGGCATATTCCTTGTCTCATAGATTCATGATTTTCTATGATTTTCTCTGTATTTTTGCAGTCTCCTATAAACCATGTTTGGGAATGATTCTTGAAATTGCTTTTTTAGTTCTTACATGTACTGTTTTTAGTTGCTAAAATGCTAATCAATTTCTGCATTTGACATGGCTGGACTGCAATCCAGATGATTTTAAACTGAACATTGAGTGCAACCATGCAACCCTCTCTGGGCACAGGTAAGCAAACTTCCCACTAACGTTCTATCAAACTGCTAATTATAGTGTCATTGGAATGTGGTAAAGTTGGTGTAAAGTCCATCAGTTATCAGTCCCTTGATAGTTTTATTTCCTTGTGATCTCTCCTAGGGACCAAATTATATGTTTATGGTATCTTTGGGAATTAAAATATGATGACTTTTTTCAGCTGTCATCACGAGCTGGAAATGGCACGAATTTATGGGATGCTTGGTAATATTGATGCAAACACTGGAGATGCCCAGACAGGTAATGGGGCTTATAGTCCTGTTTTGTTTGATTGAATTCACAAGTTTCCACTTTCGAAGAATGGATCGCATCCCTTTCTGAGCTAATATTTTATATTTTGTATTCAACATGTCTAGGTTGGGATACTGATCAATTTCTCACAGATATTAGTGAAGCAACTTTGATCATGTTGACTGTTATCAAGAATGTAAGCCTTTACTTGCTTTTTATCCAGAGAAGTCTCTAATTGCTTTCATGTTTATGAATGTCATAAAAATTGTAAAATCCTACTTACACACTATCTTTACCTTTTATTCAGGGTGGGCTTGCACCTGGTGGTTTCAACTTTGATGCAAAACTGTAAGTACTCTGGAAGTCGTCAACTTACACATTCCTCATTATGACCAACCACAAAAGATTCGCACGTTCAATACATTCAAATGTTACCACTGTTACTTTGGAAGTCATCAACTTATACATTCCTAATTGTGTCCAGCCATAAAAGATTTACATGTTCAAGATATCCAACCGATGTTCACCACTGTAGTTAGAGAACAGCTCCCATTTGATGGCATGAATGGATGAGTTTTGTTTGATACTGGCCTGTTATGATTAGACCTATGAATGTCATAGTTCAAGCTACCCCCTAGGTGTTAATCTCCAATAACACTTTTTTCACTTTAGTTGGATGTGTCTTATGCTCATGGTCATTGGCTGTGCTCATGATCTTGGCTTATCACTACCTAAAGACCCATTCCTTATTTTAACAAGGTCAAAAGTTGGGTCAATTGAGTAAAAAACTGCTCTGGTTGCTTATGCTTTTGCTCGAGCAAACGGAATAAACATGAAGCATATAAGGGGTGCTTGCATAGGATAGTAAAAAAGCTGGAAAAAGCTAGTATACGCCCCTTCATAGAATGTACAAAAGGTCGAGAGTGCTGTGTTGGGTTCTAGTTGATGGTTTATAATGCTGTTGTATTGTCCGATATGCTACATGTAGTACAAAGTGATATCAAGCTTATCTATGTTTGCCATTTCTTTGACACAGACGGAGGGAAAGTGTTGATGTAGAAGATCTGTTCATTGCTCATATATCAGGGATGGACACTTTGGCACGAGGATTGAGAAATGCAGCTCAGCTGCTGCAGGTAAACCTATACTCTTGCCTAATGTATTTTTAGGATTTGACTTTTTCTTATATAATAATCTTCATGATAATGTTTGCCTTTCCCCTTATATTCTTTCTATGCTTACTGTGCAGGATGGAACATTAACAGAGCTTGTTCGAAAGCGTTATGAATCCTTTGATTCAAAATTAGGAGTATCAATTGAGGTGACTACAACCCATTTCAAATTTCTGTTGTCCTTTTTAAGTGTTTTCTAAATCATGTCTACATCATTATGAGATAGGTAGAACATATTAGCAAAACTTGGACTAGCATGTTATACCCAACTTGGTGCCAAAACTGGGCTGAGTCAATTTATCTCAGCTTCTGAAAAGTCGCGAGTATAACTTGGATTCCTGAATAAACTCAGGAAGTTTTTCATATCCTCAATCGCTAAAACTTGGGCAAGTTTTTGAATGAAATTTTGTGAGTTGTTGGCAAGTCTGGGTCATGCTCTTACTCTCCAACCTCTCCGAGTCGTTTGCTGAGCTGAGTTTTTCATCATTCATGTAGAATGCAGTTTTCATGACTGTGGATCCTGATGCCTAATTAAACTTTTAATCTGTTTTATGTATGTTCTTTTACAGGAAGATAGTATCAGCTTTGAAGAACTTGAGAAGAAAGCCATACAGTGGGGTGAACCTCCTCTCACATCAGGGAAACAGGTGTGCTTTTATGGATCATTTTATGGATTGGCATTTGTGATTCTTTTGGAAACCAATGATTAGCTCCAAAAAAATGTCTTGCAAAATATTTATTACCCATTTCATTCTTGCAGGAACTCGCAGAGATGATTTTTCAGTCATACTTGTGATTGGACAGTATCATTTGGATGACTATTGGCATATGATACGCCCATATTATTTAATAATGGACATGATCAAAACGATCTCTATAGAAAACTGATGGAGAGTGCAGAACTTAAGATTTGACCACTCAAATTATTAGAAGTGATCAAAAATTGTTTTGCACAAAGCTTAGGTAACATTGGTTTTGTTATTTATTGTTAAGTTTAAAATTGACTGGATTCCTAAGATCAAGATTGAGGAGGAAATGAAGTACAAGGGCTTTAAGCTTGTTAAAGACCTGATTTTTTATGAAGGACGGATTGACTTTTGTCTCTATCAAAAGAGCAAATCAGTGAGAATGGAATCTTGGTGGATGGAGAGTGATTCATGGCTCAATTGGAAAATTGATTTAACTTGTATCATGTGATAGAGTTCTTGTGCCTTTCTATACAAATTATTTTGCTTAATGAAAGCTTTACATGTAATTCGTTTGTTTTACAACCATGTGAAAATGGAAATTTCCTTTATGTTTGTAAATCTTCATATCATGTTCAAGTTAGAAATTTGTTATTTTTCCTTTGTGAATTTGTAATGGTTTTGATAATGTCAATTTTGGTTGAGCTTATCTTTTTCTCAAGGAAGAACTTGTTAGAAAACTTTGGAGTACTTCTCATTTTGCAGATGGTACTTTTTGGACACTTTCTCACATTTTGCAAATAGTACCCATTGTAAACATGTCGATGCTAATTATGGTACCTAACCCAATAGGGACATAGAGTGAGGCATATGAAAAAGCTGACTAGTATGAAAGATGGACCCCAGGACCTCTTGCATGAAGCTCAAAGCTTAACCACTTGAATTACCCAACCAAACTTAAGGTTTGGTTCCTTGTATCAAGATTAAAGAAGAAATAATGCATGAGGGCTTTATGCACATGTTTACTATCATTTTAGACATGATATTTTGAGGAAGAGAAATTGGCTTGTATCTATTAAAATGTCCCTTCATTAATACATTCTCTAATATGTTGAATTCTTTTGATAATTTCCTAGGGGCCTTCCACCATAGGTGGTTGGATTTCTCAGAGGACTACACAGACATAATATATGGATGTAGCACTCATTAAGGGCATTGCATCAATTGCAGTTGAGAGTTGAGTTTCTTAAATACCAGCACATCTGCTCAATCCCAGTTGGTGATCATTTATAAGCAAGTGGCACGAGCGAGAGTAGATTAGATGGCCAAGATTTAAACGACAACGTTGAGGAATCTCTTGGATTCAGGAGATCAACCTCCATTGGAAGAACGTGGAGAAAATAACGCTTAATGACATACTTATATGTGAAACAAAGTCAAACTTAGAATTGAAGAGAGATAGACTTACATCTATCTTGAGTCCTTTTTAATTCATTTATCTAATTTGTAGATTAAATCCCTTTTACCATTTCCGAGAGGTCTTCCACTATAGTGGTTGAATTTATAAAGGACTACAAAGTCAAAATATATGGATGCAGCACTAACGAAGGGAACTACATTTTTGACCTTTCCTTTAAGTCTTCCACTATAGGTGGTTGAATTTCTCAAGGACTACGAATGTGCAAAATATATGGATGTGTTAGTTGAATTTCTCAAAGACTACGAATGTGCAAAAGATATGGACGTGTTGTTGAATTTCTCAAAGACTACGAAGGCAAAATTTATGCATGTAGCACTAACAAAAGGAACTACATTGATTATAGTCGAGTTTCTTGAATATCATATGTAAAGCAAAGGTAATCTTAGGATTTACAAGGTAAACTTCTTCATGGGAAGATTAAAAGAAAAATATATATGTTAATGATTTTTTAATGGATATTTTATCTGATTAATTATGGTTTGGATATTTATTAAGGATATGTACTTGACTTTTATGTTGATACAACTTTTTGTAGAACATAAAGGACAATTTGTTCTTAGAAGACCCTTTTTTGGCTATAAGATTATTAATGGTGGTGTGGGAATATTTATTGAAATTATGCAATTTCTAATTAGAAAAATGCTCCAACTACAAATTTACTTTGAAAAGTTGATTGATATATTGTGATATATTGGTTCAATATATTTTGTACTTTTAAAGTTTACTTTTTCCAATGAATATAGGTTACTCAATTATTTATAAAAGAAGTACTTATAAAATTTCATAAATAGCCATTCATAGCCAATGAGCAATATGTGAACCTAAATTGTAAACATTTGAAAAAGATTCAAAGGCCATTTTTTTTCCCGTTGAGGGGATATTTAGCTAAACAATTATATCTCCCAATTCTTTATAGACCATAAAAATGGTAGGGTGTATTATGAGATACTCCCCTCCACATTATGCTCTATTTCAAGTATTTTAGGTTCAAGTGGAACAACTTTCTTAGCCAATTGCTTTATTTTGTGTTTAACACTTTGAAAATGTGGATGATGGAGAAATTGTAGAATTGGTTTTGGTTTTCTTTTGTATTTCTCATGCTTGCTCGATGAAGAATGTTTGATGAGTTCATTGAGTCATTTATTCATCCTACTATGATTTTGGTTATCCATACAGGAAGTCGATTTGCTTGTTTGACTAGTTGGCCTAGTATTAGTCGATTTTTCACATCACTTGTCGAAGATGACGATCGACAACTTCAAATCAACAAGTCGTCTACCACCAACTATTTCTTGAAAGACACCTTGCTATACAAGCTCAGACAACTTTCTGTACAAACAAGTGAGCACCAACAACTCATTTGGGATGCGTACTATAGCAAGACTGTAGGACACCTTCGTCATTCTTCATAAGTATTTTTACTAGCCTACACTTAGATCTGACGTCAACAAGTACATCAGATCATGCGTGGTTTGGGCCATTGCTAAACTGCCTAACAAACGACAAGGCTTATATACACCCTTTCCAATTCCTAATCGACCTTGGGAATCTATTTCTATGGATTACTTGACTGGATATCTTGTCACCAAGCATCAACATGACGTAGTCTTGGTCGTAGTCGATAGAGTTTCCAAGATGGCCATTCTCATTCCTTACAAGAAGACGACGAGAGCGCAACAGACTGCTCAACTCTTCTTTGAACATGTCTAGAAGCATTTTGGCTTATCAACAACTATTGTTTCTGACAGAGATGCCAGATTTGTCAACATTTTCGGGGAAACCCTCTGGAAGCAACTCGACACGAAGCTTTCCTTGTCGACATCGTTCCACCCTTAGACATATGGACAACATAAGTTGTGAATTACTTGGTTGTACAACTACTTTGCATGTTAACCACAAGCATCGTCGAACATGGGATGGAAGTCTCCCATACATTCAACACAGTTACGGGCATGCTCAACACAACTCTACAGGTAAGAGCTCGTTTGAAATCTGCTATGGATTTCAACCCTCGGTGCTTCTTGACTTGTTCAATCATTCGACACAATTAGACGACAATGATCATGGACAATGAGAAGTTGATAAAGCACTCAAGGTCAGGGATCAAATTTGCGACATTCAGAAAGAAGTGCAGGAGATGTTACAATGAGATAATGTGAAAGCTAAGGCTCGACACAACAAGCATCGTATTCCTAATTCTTTTCAAGTTGGGGATCAGGTCTGGCTACACCTCAAGAAAGACCGATTCACTGGTCCATACAAGAATTTAAAGCCTTTGCATTATGGTCCATACACTGTTTTTTAGCAGATTGGAGAAAACACTTTCAAGCTTGACATTTCTTCATACCTAAGTCTGCATCCAGTCTTTAATGTGGATCTACTTCAACCATATCATGCATCATTGCTCGAACAAACAAACTTGTAGACAACATAACCCGAAGACATACATCTAGACGTTCAGGAGTCTCTTCCTTGTGACACCAATGATGGGACTAAGAGTACACCATGCAATGATGCAATCAATTCCCTTGTTTCAGGTAGCTAAAGCAAGACAACTCCCATCCAAGGAAAGTGGTATTCTACTGATGAATGACCAAGAAGTTTCTTCACTTGTTTAAGCAAGCAATGGGGACCATTGCTTCTTAAGGAGGGAAGAATGTTCCATCCACGAAGTTGATTAGTCGACTTCGCACATCACTTGTCAAAGATGACGACCGACAACTACCAAAACCGGCAACAACATAAACCGTCGAGACCGACAACTCCATCATGCTTCATCGACACCGACAACTGCACACTGACAATACTAACTTCGATAGAGTGTCACTATGTCTACTAGTCGATTGTGATGTTTGAGCTTCTGTAATTGTTACAATTTCTCTTGTAACTGAGTGTAACGGGTAGGCACCCAAGCAATCTCGCACACTATATAAACCTGTACATTAATGTATTATGGAGTTAGTGATGCATGTAACAGAGTACACAGAGAAGTAGTTGAACTTTGTTCCAAATTCTTGCATCTTGTCTGTAAACATATTCTTATTGCTTGATTGCTTTGATTTGTCGACATATTCTAAATTGCTTTTGCCATAGCAGAACTTGACTCATTCAATTGAATCTGTTTTCCCCCGACGAACACCTGGGCGACGTGAATAATTTGGAATCTCCATAGATATCCAATTCTTGAATTCTTTTCTCCCATGACAATGTAAGTGGTGTGTTTATTGTGAGTAACTCTACTATGCTATTAATGGCCATGCCCATGTGTAGTTTGAAGGAGAGCTTCTCTCAGTTTGGAAGGATACCATCCCCATGCACCACTTATACTAGGATTATCTTGAGAGGCTCCATCAAAATTTCCTTTAGCTCTTGTGGGGTCATGTTACGGGTGCAAAATAACTATAGGAGCCTTGGGTGGTTTGGGCGCAGTGCACTACAGTTTGCTAGCTTTCAATTGATAAAAGATCTTGTACATGCATGAAATTTTGAAAGATTGTTTCATTCTTAGCCAACAAGAAGGACCACAATACTTTCATTCAAGTGTTTGATTTGCATGAGTTGTGTGTGAAACTCATTGATGAAGTGTACGTTTGTATTAATCCCTGCTTAGGGACAATATTCAAGAAAATTAGAGGAGGTTTTGCATTCTTACTGGTGAAGTGGAAATTAGCAAAGAGATGGCTTATTGTTTGTTCACTCCTTAATCTATTGAGGCCTCAACACTCAAAGTTAATTGACTAGGGGACCCTCTTTTCAAAATTTTAAAATCAAGCCTTTTAGTCAAAGTGTTATTTTTAAGTCTTTATTCTTTTGGTTTCAATTGAAAATTGTATATTGCTAACTTGGATTATTATTTCCTGATGCATGCTTTTTATATATATTTAATATGTAATAAGGAAAGTTTGTTTTTGTTTAGATTTTTGTTGCTTTCATATTTTATCTTTCTTGCACTTCTTACACTGCATGCATCTTAATTATGAGATTGTGTACATTGGATTTTACTAGCTTTGTCTTGTGTAAGAGTATGTCCAACATTATCTTAGATTATTGACAATGTATTGCATCTCTAGCTGACTCAAAACCGTGTCTTAGGAAGAATTGACAAGTTCACCAGATGTTTGGTATTAGGTGTCTTGTATGTCAATTGGTCATTTTCATGGATTAAATTTTCTCAGATGGTGAAGAATTAAGACAATGTTAGTTAGCATCTTAGAAGAAAATACATTAAAGATGTAGATGAGCTAACATAATTCAATTTGGGCAAACAAATGTTTTAAACAATCTTAGGCTTTATTAAAAAACATTTTGTTGATTTGTACGTCTAACCAAACATGACAACTTAGTCTCATAGACAACCTATGTGTAAGTTTTTGGTGATTATGAACTCAACACAACTTTTAGAATTCAATTTCGACATATACAACTATGAAAACCAATAGTTTGACTCCCTTGTTAATGAAGCACATCATACTTTATTAATTATGAACACCTTAAAGCTTACGTTGAAATTGAGATTGAAACAACTCATTGGAAAATTTTCGTGTTCTTTTTACATTACAGAAGACATACGTTTGCTCAAATTTTGTATGAGGAAGTTCTCATCATCTTAAAATTGAGTAACTTTCAAGATACATGTATAAATTCAAGGTTAAATTTCTAATCATTTTAAAGAAAATTTAAGTGATATTTATTCAAGAATATTCACATTTAGCAAATATCATTAAGCGAGTGCCTTGCATTAAACTTTTTTTTCTAGAAGAAAATATCATTTCCTTGTTATTTCATTGAAATCAAAGGTAACTTGTTACATCATCAGAAATATCTATGCACGTGGCAAAAAACAGCTACAGGAGATCAACCTCTTGGTCTAGTATAGAGGGCATCCAATATGAGTGTCTCTAGAGATTTGTGAATCGTACCTACATCCACTCCGCCATGATCATCAAACATATAGTACAAATCATGCACTAATAACTAATCCAAAGAAGCGACACCGACATGTAATCATAAATGTGAGGGAATCCTCCACCTCAACCATCCCAAGGATGTAATATAATGGCAAGCACAACAGGCTTCAAAAAGGCAAAAAATATCATATGCTCAGAGCTTAAAAAAGCTGAAAGGAGCCAAGTTTAGTACATTCACCTTTAGTGAATTCTGAGAATTGTAAAAGGCTTGGGGCCAAGGATAAAGCTTCTTGGGATAACCCATCGTCCATTTCATTGTACTCTCTGTATACATGAACATCATCGAGCTAGATGAAGCAGGATTCTAGATCTCGAATGTTATGACACCAGGCATCTAATGCAAGAGAGGAGAGAGTTGATCTCCTGTTGAACCAGTTGATAATTACAGAGGAGTCTCCATGTATGTGAAGGGAAGGTAATCCACAAGATTTAATCATGAATAACATCGTCCACAATGCAAGAAGTTCTTATCTTGTATTTGTACTCTGTCCCACACCATTTTCATACACATATAATGGTCTTCGCTGATCAAAAGATAAACACCAACGCCTCCCATCTGGTTTGCTGAGGCACCATCAAAGAACCCTGCAGAAAAGACTAATGCCGGAGCCAATCCAATATCTCTCCTTTTGGACTTCAGCTGAGAATGAACTAGATAGAGTTGAAGTTGTTCCAATATAGAGTGAGCAATATAATTAAAGTCTGACTTTTTATCCTCAAAGATACATCTGTTTCTGGCTAGCCAAATTTGCTAGGCCATCAAAGGAGGAAGATAAGTGATGTTTTTTTCCTTCCTAAACCAAGAGACAACATTCAGCATGTAGGAAGTCTCTTTCCAGATAATATGAACAGAGAGAGAGGTGCTAATATATAATAATACCTATCGAGTGAAGCAACATTCAGCAAAAAGATGGTCTACAGACTCAAGCGCTGCTCTGCACAAACAACACCAGTGAGGTCCTATCCAACCTTTTTTGTTTAAGTTGTCCCAAGTATGTATCCGATTGGATAGACACAACCAATTAAAACAGATAATTTTCTAGGGAATGCGAAATTTCCAAATCCGGATGAGAGCATCAACAGGTTTGCTCGTGACAGATATGTTAGCTATCAGATCATAGGCTAAATTGGCTTTTACCGAGCCAGTCATCTTATTGAACATCCAAACCAGAGAATCGGTAGAATCACCAATGCAGATGCCTCCATATTGAAGTCCATTTATATAATGTGTCCATAAGACCTTCCATTGTCCTCCTAGATCTAAATCATCCATAGTGAGCCAATAGCCAATTGTTGCTGAAGCAACTCCCCAGTTGCGAACATCAGACAGATAGGAGATGCCATAATATTCCAAGTATAGTCTAAGGTCCACAGGCAGGATGTAGTTGGATGAGAGACCGATAATTGGATCTATGTCGATTTTAATGCTCTTGCCATTACCAGTCTTCCACCCCAGGCATTTGGTAATCCAAGAAATAGCTCTGATGACTTAAAACCTATATTCTCCAAACTTTAAAAGTTGTAGGAGGTGAAAAGTTAAGTGACTTCTTGGTATAATATGACATTAATTGCCATGAAGTATTAATGCATTTGTCGGGCATAGTTTTTCTCTTTTGTGGGGGTTAAGTTTCACTTGAAGTGTAACTCCACTATGGTGAAAGTGAAATTTTAACTCGGAGTTGGTTAATCTCTAGACCATTTGCACCTTTTTAGGTAAGTTTGGCCTGAATCAGGGAACACTATTTCTTTTGTTGAAAATGAGATTTTCAGTGTTAAATTTGCAATTTTTTTTATTGCAGAAATGGATTCAAAACCCTCGATTACCCTTGGGGTAGCTAGATTATGTAATTTTAATCACTAAAAACTACCCTTGAAAAATTTCAGCCGAATTTTGGCCAAAAAACTTGCGGGATTTTTGGGTGCAAATGGTCTAAAGTTTAGCTCAATGCTCAGGGAAATGAAAAGTTTTAATTCCAATAAAAAAATTTTAAGTAAAAGGGGAGTTTTATTGCCAATTAAACATTATAGAAATTTCAAGTAGTGAAAAATTAAAGTTTTAAATTCCAATAAAATTAGGTGAAAGTGTAGTTTTAAACTCTAATCAAACATTAGTGAAGTTTTAATTGCCGAAAAAATTAGTTTTAACATTAGTTTTCTTGCCGGGTTTTTTTTTGTTGCATTTGGGCTATATGGTTGAGTAGAAATGCTTGTATTTTCAATGACATTGATGCTTCAATTCAGAAAACAGCAGTTAAATGTTTAAATTTTATTAATGATTACCCTGTTAAGGCTTGTATTGGAAGGACACCTGTGATCAAAGCAGCTACTGGTTATTTTGATGGATCAACTGCAAAAATGTTGGGTGGTGCTGGAGCTGTTCTTTTTATTGACAAGGATCATTATTTTAACATTCGTATGGGTTGCGGTTATTGCACAAACACTCAGGCTGAGCTCTTAGCTTTGTGGGGGTTGTTATTTGTAGCTGATATACTGGGTTTGCCGGAGCTGAGTGTCTATGGAGATTCAAAGACAATCATTGACTAGGTGAATGATTCGGCCACCTTGGAGGTTCTCTTGCTGGATCACTGGTGTCAAAGAATCAAAGATATTTTCAAAGGACTTTACTCTTTTTCTTGCAATCACATTTATCGAGAACATAATAGGGTGGCAAATAGATTATCTAAAGAGGAGTTGGAATTAGATGAAGGAAAATTAATAGCTCAAGAATTTATGCAGAATTCTATGAGTGAATATGTTCTAAACTCTATTTTTTAGAGTGATAAATTGTTAAACTTTCTGGTTACTTTGGAAAGTTGGGAGGGAAGGATTTTTATTTTTTTAGAAAGATTATTGAGTAAGGATTTAGATGGTTGAAGATGATTTTTTTCCTTTTGAACATTTGACTGTAAAGAGATCCTTTTGGTAATAAAAAAAAATGGTTTTTTCTTCTTTAAAAAACAAATTCTGGAAAAAATTAAAGTTTTAACTCCAATAAAATTTGCTAAGGTGAAAGTGGAGTCTTACCTCCGATTAAATATTAAGAAACTTGTATAGTTATTTTGTGGAGTGTAAAATCAAAATAATACGTAGAGGGCATTGCTTAGTTTTAGTTCCGATATAAACTTTGCAAAATAATATTCATGCAATCAAAGCAGGGAACACAAATTTACATGATGAAAAGTTAACTTTGTGCTTTGAGATAAACTTTACTATATACGGAGGAAAAAGTTAGCGGTAATCACAGTGATTACGGTTTATGTAGTTTAGTTACTTTCAAAGTCAGGTTTATGGTGGAATGCATATATTTGTAAAATCATTGAATAAATAAGACTACATATTTAAACATGATTTGTAGGATATAATTTATGATTTTCCCGTGATAATAAATAAAATTCAATTTCATATTTGTAAAAGAGAATAAAATTAAAGGATTTTTATTGCTAAATGATTACATGCCTTATTAGATAATGACATGGAGGAACTTCAATTTGATTTTTCTTGATGGCTCAAATCTAAATAATTTGTATTTGTGTTTAAGTTTTTTATTTTATTTTTATGAAATGCACATCATGGGAAACCTTTTGGGTACTTCCCTCATTATGAGGATGGTGCTCGGGTGCCTCTCATTACGAGGATGGTGCTCAGGTTAAATTGTCTGAGTTGTAGTTTTAGCGGCATAACTTTGTGGGGGTGTCGAGTGAGGCCCACAATATTCACAGAGACAACAAGTTGAGTGTTGGAATTTGTGCAACTTTAGAAGCTATTCTTATTGTCCTCCTTTGGGAGTTGAACTTGTTGTAATCTTCATACAAACCCTAGAAAGAACAATGTAAGCCTTGGGGTGAAAAGCCAGCAATAAAAGAATAAAATATAAATTATGAAATATAAAATTATATTGCTCCCCCAAGTAAGTCGGCCCCAGTTAATTTTTGGGTGGGAAAACAGTGTAAATAGGAGGCGCCCCTCCTCATTATTACACACAACAACAATGCAGCAACACAAGTGAAGTGCGCAGTTTCTGGCAGAGTGCAGCTACACAGTAACTCAGAGAAGTTCACATACACTGCAGAAGAAGACTATTTTCAGGGTTTCAATCTTTGGAAAGAATTTCCATATTTTTCTTTTCTTTCTTCATATTATGAGATCATAGTATGAGATCATTTCCATACTATGATCTCAGAATTATTATCTCTAGATGAAGGTTGCTGGGTTTTCTCCCAATTGGGTTTCCCAGGTGAAAAATACTTGTGTTATTGTTCTGTGCTTTGTCTATCTTCTAGTGATCCTATTGATAAATGAAATTAAGATATACTGCTATAATTTTAAGAAAATCTAACATGGTATCAGAGCAATACTAGCAGAAGCCATTGTTAGAACTCTGTCGGCAACCTGTGGAAACTAGGGTTTCATCTTTCAAGGTCTTCTCTCAACCTTTTGGAAGAAAAAGAACCTTGGGAATTTCGCTCTAAGGAGGGCGCATCTTTTGGTGAAGACAAAATTAAATTATGAGAATTTTTAATTTTGACCTAATTCTACAGCTGCATCATAAATTAGGGTTTCCAGTTTTGACCTACTTTCTTCAAAGTTTTGGCTTGACTCTACCTCTACTCAACTTGCTTCCCTAGGGCGCATTTATCTGTGGAGTCAGTTTCCAAAACTCCAACTTTCATTTTAGACCTAGCCTCTATTGGGGTCTCAGATCCAGATCTACAGTCAAGATGATTGGCATGAAGGTTGAAGATCGTTTGGAAGGGGCTTCCACTTTGATCCCCTCAAAGTCTAGGGTTCTTCTTCTATTATAAGAAAATGACTTATTACAGTTTGTAAAGGCAAAGGTCCCAGAACCAAAAGCCGAAGAAGACAAGCCTCGCTGGAGAAAGTGTAACACCCCGGTTTTGACCCCGTTGCATTGGATGTATATATTATAAATGATCATGGTGTGGAGCTAAAGGCCAAGGCCCCACCATTGATTGGTTATGCTATGTTTCAGGTTGAAATTGTCACCGATGGTATATCGGGGCATGCGGCATAGATATTAAGCTTTGTCATCATGTACATATGCATATTTAATTAAATAACCCGACCAGCTACGATCACGACAACTAAATTGAGAAGGGGCATGATTGTCACAAGAATAAGGGTGGGGAAATTGTCAACCTTGAGCCATGAAGGAAAAACCCATGTGTCACCTTCCTTTGTCTTATCCAACCACCACAATTGAGAATTGCTGATGGTGGTTGAGGCAGTTATTGTTTTTGGGAGTGGGGTGGCAGGACTGTCAGTCCATGCCTCCACGCACACTCCACCCACGGTTGACTTCACAATGGCAAAAGAAACCACTGCCATCACTCCAGGAACTCACTACCGCTCTCCCTCCACGGCTGTGTTGTAACAGTCATGCACCCTCCACTACGCAGGCCTCAAGATTTGCTGTTCATCCTCACGCAGGAGCGGAAGTTGCTCACGCTCACGCATAGGATTTTCCCGACTTTACTCATGCAGCCCTTACCTCTACGGATTTGCGGATGATGTGGCTATATCCTTTCCTCCACGGGCTGACTTGTGAGTTCTGCGTTGCTATTGCTCACGCACAGGTTGGGAGACTGTAATTTCTTCCCCAGCGTAGTCTGTGTAAGTCTTCCCGTGGATTCATTGCCTTGGACGTGCTGTCGTTCCTCATGTTTTGATTGTGTCGCTGTCACATTTGGGATTGTTGTTTTCCCCACGTTTGTTGATAAGTTTTGAGACTGTTGCTTCCACTGTGGTGAGCTGTGCTCACTGATTTCGTTGGGACTGTATAATTTGCTTGGGAGTATTTCCCCCCTGTGATTGTGTTTGCTGTTAAGATTTGGGGTTGCTGTAGATTGTTTGGAGTCGTTTTGGCCACGAGAGGGCCAAGAACGAATCAAGAATATTTTCTCCTGTTAAGCTAGAACCGCTGATTAATTGCATGTGTGCAATGGTTGGTCTTCGGACTGTGTTGGGAGCAGGGATGGGGGCTTGGTTTGCTTGATAAACCTGGTGGCTAGAAACCACACAGACAGGGCTAGAGGGCTGGCTTTCTTCTCCACAACCCCTGAATAGCACTGGAAGGGAATGCAGGGCCTGAGGGATTGTGTAGCAGAGAAATGACTAATTCCTTGTGTTGGGTGTGTGTGGGTGTCTTAGAAGTCAGGCTAGTTTTGATGTAGGTGTTCCTGGCTCTGTAATGAGCTCACCAGCTTAACATTTAGCCTTTCCCAACTCCTTGATGGCTTGGTTGTGTTTTGTGTATCCTTGGCTATGTGTAAGCCTGCTTGTTCCCTTATTCCTTGGAGAATCATGCCCAGCTCGGGGGTGGCAACGCTGCTAAGAGATTAAGGAGCACGTTGGCCTATGGTTGGGTGGAACGTTGCAGCGACGTAGCTGGTTGCGGGTTGACTTCTTCATAAGATAAGTGATCTTGCTCATTTTACTTCTGTAATCATATTTCTGTTAATGATTAAGATGAACATGTTGAATGAATGCTGTATGAATGTGTGTTGTTTTCGTTGCGTATGATAAATATTTGCATCTGTGTATGTTCTACTTCAATGCATCTTGTTATCAGCATGTTGTTCTAGCATTTTATTCCAGCATTTTAGCATTTTATGTCTTCACATGTTCATGGGGCTGGTAGCCTGGATGGTTAACTTCATGGTCCCGTCCTCTTTGCTGGTCGGAGGGTTGGGGACGTGACAGCGTGGTATCATAGCTCATTATTGCAGCATGGGCCTAAATGGACCACAAAAATGCAGTGACAGAAGAAGTATTTCTTTCTGCCCAGCAGAAATCTGGAAAATTTAAAAAAATTTCTAAGTGTTGAACTGTTGGTTCATCGGAACACTTAGTGGGAAAGACTTTCGCTGTAGCGGAAGAGCTAGGCGGAAGCATGTCCGACGGGGAATGACAAAGGAATTTTTATGTGTTTTGAACTGTCAGATCATCGAAAAAGTTAGAGGGAAGGACTTCTGATGTAGCGGAAGCTGTCGGATCATCGGAAGAGTTAGTGGGAAAGACTTTCGATGAAGCGGAAGGGCTAGGCGGAAGCATGTCCGACGGGGCATAGTTGGAAGGAAAAATGGTGGGAAATTTTCTAAGTGTTCGGCGTCTGTCGGAAGAAAATAGTGGATCAAGCACCCGCCGTTGCGGACGGCTAAAGGACTACGCGTTCGATGAGAAAAGCTTTCGATCGTCGACGCCGTAAAGAAGTTTAAAATTTTTCTAAGGCCGAAATCGTTGACCATCGAAAGCAGAAAGGGCTTCGTGTGCCGCCGTTGTGGAAGTCTAGAGAACTAGACTGCCGATACCGATTAGGTTTTGCCGCCGATCGGAAGAAGATAGTGTTATGTATGCCTGCCGTTGCGGAAGCCAAAAGCACTAGCCTGCCGACGAGAAAGGATTGCCAATGCCGATCGGAAGAAAATTGAAGATGATGTTCCGCCGTTGCGGCTACGAAAGGAACAATTTCGCCGATGAAAAGAAGAAAGTTGAGCCGATCCAGCGGTGAAGCAGTGAAGAGGAAGACAAAAAGGGAAAAATTTCGAAATTTTTTCTAAGTCCGAGAGTCATTAGCCATCGACGATGGTTAGTGGATTGAAAATCCACCGTTGCGGCTGTTTAATAGACTATCCTTCTGAAGGATAGTGGATCCGATCGCCGATGAAAGGGAAGTTGAAAATTCGTCAAAGTATGGAAATCGTCGGAAGTGTTGGCTGCCGGCGGAGGATAGTGGAAGGAAGAGCCACAGTTGCGGCGGGGATCTCTTGAAGGCTGTCGATACGTCGAAAGAAAATAGAAGATGAGGTTGCCGATGCGGCGGCAGGAGGAAGAAGAAAGATTTCCGAAATTTTTTCTAAGTACAGAAAGCGTCAGAAAACTTTAGAGGATCAGTTCGCCGATACGTCGGAAGCCAGAGGAGGATCGACCCGAAACGTCGAAAAAATTTAGTTGTTCCGACAGCCGATGAACATCGGAAGAAGTTAGTTGTTTCGACTGCCGATACAGCAGAAGAAGTTAGTGGATCCGACTGCCGATGAACAGCGGAGGAATTAGTGGTTTTGACCGCCGAAACGTCGGATCAGTAGTGGAAATGAGAGCCAATTTGAGTTTTCCGTGGGATTTTCCTAGTAGATTTTGACTGTTTTTTAGTGGGATTTTCAGCTGTTTTTCAGGGGATTTTCAAAGCTAAAAAGGAGAAAAGTGGCAGCGATCTTATGCGCTAGATTGCGCGAAACCATAGATTTACAAAAAAAATTTGTATTATGATTTTTCCAAAGAGAAGGTAAGCAATGCTGGTTTATATCAATGTTATGCATCTAACAGTTGTGTTACTAACATGTTTGCGGAGTCATAGTCACCTTCAAGGGCAGTATTCCAGGTAGTGCATTTTGATAAATAAGTGGTGGTTCAGTTATGAGAACCCATGATGGATATGATGCTCGGGATTCCTACGAGCGAGCAGAAGATGCCATGGGAGAAAATGTTCGTAATAGAAATGATGACATTGAGTCTAATGGAAGGAGATTCCAAGAGACACCGCCAGATGTTGCAGCCACGATGAGAAGCCTGATCAAAGCCTAGGAAGAGCAGCATCAGTTGAATGCTGCTATGTTGCAGAGTTTGACAGACTTACATAGAAGGATAGACTCTGGACGAGGTACAACAAGACCAGAAGGCAGTAAGAGCAGTACTAGGAGAAGGAGAAGGACTTCTAGTGGATCATCTGGTTCTGAAGAATCTAGCGGGGATTCAAGTTCTTCTTCTCATAAAAGGAAAAGAAAGAGACACCATAGGGATCACTCTCGGGATGAATTTAAGAAAGCTAAACCTCCTACGTTTGATGGTGAGGTAAAGACTGGACAAGAGGCTGAAGCTTGGCTTCTTGGGATAAAGAAGTACTTTCAGGTGCATGATTATTCAGGAAACATGAAGGCAAGAGTTGCCATATTTAATCTGAATGGAAGAGCATCCATTTGGTGGGAACACTTCAAGCAAGTAAAGAGGATCAGTGAAAGGAGACTCAAGTGGAAACAGTTCAAGAAGTATTTCAAGCAAAAATACCTCTCTGATAGATATTATGATGACAAGATTAAGGAGTTCCATGAGCTGAGATTGGGACAGCGAACCATGGAAGAGTATGCAAATAAATTTTTGGAGTTGTTGAGATATGTCAGGTACATCAGAGATGAAAAAGTGAAGGTCCAACGTTTTCTGAGTGGATTACCTCAGTCTTACAAAGACAGAATTGAGTTTTATGAACCTAGAACTCTTGAAGAAGCAATAAGGAAGGCTAAGTATTGCTATGAGCAAAGCAAAGGTAAACTTGATTACCATAAGGCATGGAAGGACAAGAAGAATGAGAAGTTTGACCAAAGAAAGAAAGGTTTCAAGCCTTCTAACTTCAGGGATCAACAGAAGCAACCATCCCAAGCTGCGAGTAAGCCAGTTGGAGTGACAGGAGAAAAGCCTAAAGATCCACAACAGAATAGAGGACCACTTCAATGTTGGAAATGTGGAGGACCCCACATGTGTAGGAATTGTCCACTCGAGAATGAGAGTGCAAGACCAACTTATAACGTTGAAGAAGTAGAAACAGTGGGTCAAGTAGCAAGGGCAATCCCTAGGATTTATGCAGCATTGGAGGACCGCCAGGCAGATCACTAGTAAGCTGTGGTTGAGGTAGCAGGTAAGATTGTTGAGCAATCTGTTTCTATTTTGATTGACCCTGGTTCTATGCACAGTTACATTACTCCTAGAGTAGTGGAGATTTGTGCTTTTAGGAAAATAAAGCATAGGAAGTCTTGGTTAGTTCATCTAGCCACTGGAACTAAGAGAAAGGTCAGTGAAGTGGTAGAGAAATGTCCATTGGTCATGAATGGATTGGTCACTTGTGTAGATCTGAATGTTCTACTGCTTGGTTCCTATGATGTTCTCATTGGAATGGATTGGTTAGAAGCTCACAGGGTGAAGCTTGACTGTTACAATAAGACTTTCGAATGCATGAATGAAGAAGGGAACCTAGTAGTTGTGAAAGGCATTCCAAAGGTGATTTTAGTAAGGCAGGTTTCAGCAATGCAGTTAAAGAAGTTCTGTAGGAAGGGTTGCCAGTTGTATGCAGCTCATATTTTGGAGGAAATGGAAGATGAAACTCCTAGGTTGGAAGACTATCAGGTGTTACAGGAATTCAGGGATGTGTTTCCTGATGAGATTCCAGGGCTTCCTCCAAAGAGGGACATTGATTTCACTATTGAACTTGTGCCAGGAGCAGCACCAGTGTCCAAGGCACCCTACAGGATGAGTACACCGGAGATGTTAGAGTTGAAGATGCAACTGCAAGAGTTGTTGGAAAAGAAGTATATCCGACCAAGTGTGTCTCCTTGGGGAGCACAGGTTCTATTTGTAAAGAAGAAAGATGGTACACTCAGGTTATGTATTGTTTACAGACAGTTGAACAAGGTTATTGTGAAGAATAAATATCCTTTGCCTAGGATTGATGACCTCTTTGATCAAATGAGAGGAGCAAAGGTATTTTCCAAGATTGACTTGAGGTCTGGTTACCATCAGGTGAGAATCAAGGATGAAGACATTCATAAGACAACCTTTAGGACAAGGTATGGGCATTATGAGTTTGTAGTGGTACCATTTGGTCTCACAAATGCACCAACTACATTTATGTGCCTTATGAATAGCGTCTTCAGCAGGTATTTGGACAAATTTGTTCTTGTTTTCCTTGATGACATTCTTGTTTATTCTAAGAATGAGGAAGAGCATGAAGAGCATTTGAGATTGACATTGAAACTACTTAGGGAGCATCAGTTGTATGCGAAATTGAGCAAGTGTGACTTCTATAGAGATAGAATTCAGTATTTGGGTCACATTATCTCAGAGGAGGGTATATCTGTGGACCCTGAAAATATTGAAGCCATTATGAATTGGCCTACTCCGAGAAATGTGACAGATGTAAGATCTTTTATGGGACTTGCAGGATACTACAGGAGATTCATTGAGGGATTCTCCAAAGTTGCACATGCCATCACTTCTTTGCAAAAGAAGGGGATGAAGTTCGAATGGACTTCGAGGTGTGAAGAAAGTTTCCAAAGGTTGAAGGATCTTCTCACCAGTGCACCAGTATTGAAGGTTGCCGATCCAGAGAAAGATTTTGTGGTGTGTACCGATGCATGTGGACAAGGGCTTGGAGGAGTCCTTATGCAGGACAACCATGTGATATGTTATGAGTCAAGAAAGCTGAAGGAACATGAGAAGAACTATGCCACTCATGATCTAGAGCTTGCAGCCATAGTACATGCTCTCAAGATGTGGAGGCATTACTTGATGGGTTGAAGATTTGAGCTTAGAATAGACCACTGTGGACTGAAGTATTTGTTTGATCAGCCTACTCTGAATGCTAGGAAAGCAAGATGGCTGGAATTTTTATGTGAGTTTGATTTTGAAATCAAGCACATAAAAGGAAAAGAAAACAAGGTAGCTGATGCACTCAACAAGAAGGTGCAGGAAATGCATGTGGCATCTCTTAGTATTTGCCAATCAGATTTGAGGCAACAGATTGTTAGTCATGCTGCTGAAGATGAATTGTATGAATAGGTAAAAGACAAATTGCAGCAGCAAGGTCTTGAGAAGAAGTACGAGGGATATAAATTGGAAGAAGATGGACTTCTCACTTATAAAGGTAGAATTTATATTCCGAATGTAGCAGATTTGAGGAGAGTTGTTATGGATGAGATCCATCAAGCTCCGTATTCTGGTCACCCAGGATATCAGAAGACGATTGCTACAGCTAGAAAGCAATACTTTTGGCCAGGAATGAAAAGGGATATGGCTGAGTACATTTCCAGGTGTATGAAATGTCAGCAGGTAAAGGTTGAGCATCAACACCCTGCAGGTTTGTTGCAGCCTTTGCCAGTTCCGGAATGGAAATGGGAAGTTATTTCCATGGATTTTATTACAGGATTGCCGATGACTTGGAGACAACATGATTCCATCATGGTTGTGGTGGACAAGTTGACAAAGGCGGCACATTTTATACCGTTTAAGTCTACTCATAAGATTGATGACATTGCAAAGATCTTCATGAAGGAGATATTCAAATTGCATGGATTGCCGAAGGCAATAGTCTCTGACAGAGATGTCAAGTTCACTTCCAACTTTTGGAAGGGGTTGTTTGCAGATTTGGGTACAAAGCTAAAATTCAGCACTGCATACCATCCTCAGACAGATGGGCAGACCGAGAGAGTTAATCAGGTGCTTGAAGACATGCTTCGCATGTATGTGATGGACAAACCGACCAAGTGGGAAGATTACTTGCACTTGGTAGAGTTTGCTTATAACAATGGACAGCAGGCATCCTTGGGGATGAGTCCGTATGAAGCTTTGTATGGAAGAAGGTGTAGGACACCAGTGACTTGGGACAATCCAGTGAACTGGATTGTGCTTGGACCAGAATTGCTCAAGGAAATGGAGCAAGAGGTTGTAAAGATCAGGCAGAAGCTGAAAGCAGCACAGGACAGACAAAAAAGCTATGCGGATAAGCATAGGGTGAACAGGGAGTTCATTGTTGGGGATCATGTTTACCTCAGAGTGAGGGCAAGGAAGAGTTCTTTGAAGCTTGGAAGTTGTGCCAAGTTGTCACCTAGATACTGTGGGCCGTTTGAAGTGCTTGAAAGAATAGGGCCAGTTGCATATAGACTTGCATTGCCTGCTAGCACTAGAGCTCTTAATGTTTTTCATGTTTCTTTGCTTAAGAGATATGTACATGATCCTAACCATGTGATAAATTGGGATGTGATTCAGGTGGAACCTGAGGGAGAGTTCCGAATCGAGCCAATGCGCATCCTCGACAGGAAGGTCACAATGCTCCAGAACCGAGCCATAGGTCAGGTAAAGCTGCAATGGGAGCACTACGGACCTGGAGAGGCTACATGGGAGCTGGAGGATGCCATGCGATTGGCACATCCATTTTTGTTCAATTTTGCGGAACACTGAGGCGATACCAGTGTAGAATTTTGTTCAAATTTTGTAAGCACCGAGGACAGTGCTATTGAAGGGTGAGGGGAATTTAACACCCCGGTTTTGACCCCATTGCATTGGATGTATATGATGTATATATTATAAATGATCATGGTGTGGAGCTAAAGGCCAAGGCCCCACCATTAATTGGTTATGCTATGTTTCAGGTTGAAATTGTAACCGATGGTATATCGGGGCATGTGGCATAGATATTAAGCTTTGTCATCATGTACATATGCATATTTAATTAAATAACCCGACCAACTACGATCGCGACAACTAAATTGAGAAGGGGCATGATTGTCACAAGGATAAGGGTTGGGAAATTGTCAACCTTGAGCCATGAAGGAAAAACCCATGTGTCACCTTCCTTTGTCTTATCCAACCACCACAATTGAGAATTGCTGGTGGTGGTTGAGGCAGTTATTGTTTTTGGGAGTGGGGTGGCAGGACTGTCAATCCATGCTTCCACGCACACTCCACCCACGGTTGAATTCACAATGGAAAAAGAAACCACTGCCATCACTCCAGGAACTCACTACCGCTCTCCCTCCATGACTGTGCTGAAATACTCATGCACCCTCCACTACGCAGGCCTCACAATTTGCTGTTCATCCTCACGCAGGAGCGGAAGTTGCTCACGCTCATGCACATGATTTTCCCGACTTTACTCGCGCAGCCCTTACCTCTACGGATTTGCGGATGATGTGGCTGTATCCTTTCCTCCACGGGCTGACTTGTGAGTTCTGCGCTGCTGTTGCTCACGCACAGGTCGGGAGACTGTAATTTCTTCCCCAGCGTAGTCTGTGTAAGTCTTCCCATGGATTCATTGCCTTGGACGTGCTATCGTTCCTCATGTTTTGATTGTGTTGCTGTCACGTTTGGGATTGTTGTTTTCCCCACGTTTGTTGATAAGTTTTGAGACTATTGCTTCCACTGTGGTGAGATGTGCTCACTGATTTCATTGGGACTGTATAATTCGCTTGGGAGTATTTCCCCCCTGTGATTGTGTTTTCTCTTAAGCTTTGGGGCTGCTGTAGATTGTTTGGAGTCGTTTTGGCCACGAGAGGGCCAAGAACGACTCAGGAATATTTTCCCCTGTTAAGCTAGAACCGCTGATTAATTGCATGTGTGCAATGGTTGGTCTTCAGACTGTGTTGGGAGCAAGGATGGGGGCTTGGTTTGCTTGATAAACCTGGTGGCTGGAAACTACACAGACAGGGCTAGAGGGCTGGCTTTCTTCTCCACAACCCCTGAATAGCACTAGAAGGGAATGCAGGGCCTGAGGGACTGTGTAGCAGAGAAAGGACTGATTCCTTGTGTTGGGTGTGTGTGGGTGTCTTAGAAGTCAGGCTAGTTCTAATGTAGGTGTTCCTGGCTCTGTAATGAGCTCACCAGCTTAGCATTTAGCCTTTCCCAACTCCTTAATGGCCTGATAAACCCAACTGTGTTTGCTTGGCTGTGTTTTGTGTATCCTTGGCTATGTGTAAGCCTGCTTGTTCCCTTATTCCTTGGAGAATCATGCCTAGCTCAGGGGTGGCAGCGTGGTGGCAGCGCTGCTGAGAGATTAAGGAGCAGGCTGGCCTATGGTTGGGTGGAACGTTGCAGCGACGTAGCTGGTTGCGGATTGACTTCTTCATAAGATAAGTGATCTTGCTCATTTTACTTCTGTAATCATATTTCTGTTAATGATTATGATGAACATGTTGAATGAATGCTGTATGAATGTGTGTTGTTTCCGCTGCGTATGATAAATATTTGCATCTGTGTATGTTCTACTTCAATGCATCTTGTTATCAGCATGCTGTTCTAGCATTTTATTCCAGTATTTTAGCATTTTATGTCTTCACATGTTCATGGGGTTGGTAGCTCGGATGGTTAACTTCATGGTCGCGTCCTCTTCACTGGTCGGAGGGTTGGGGACGTGACAGAAAGGATGATGCCAAAGCAAGGAGGATTTTAGTGGACTTAGTTAGCGATCACTTGGTTCCTCAAATCTCAAAAAATTCGACGACGAGAAGGATGTTCAAAACCCTAAAGAAGCCATTTGAACATAGTAGCATCAATGTGAATCTCACATTGAGGAATCAATTGTCAAATATGAAGATGATGAAGTCCAAGAATATTGCCTCGTATTTCATGAGGATCACTGAGCTCTGGGACAAGCTAAAGTCCAGTGGAGACACTCTTGAAGAAAATGATCTTGTCATGACCACCTTAAATGGTCTCCCACCATCTTGGTAGTATTTCATCCAAACTATAAGTGGTCGAACCAAGTTGCCAAATTTTGATAAACTATGGGAAGAATGCACTCAGGAAGAAACCAGAATTGTAGCACGCTAAAGACTTCATGGTACTCAACCTAAGGAAAATCAAGCGTTCGTATCTCATGCCAAGAAAGGCAAGGGAAGGGGAAGGAAGCCATACATTCACAATAATCAAGATAAGAGATCAAGTCCTCCCTCAGACCAGAATAAACAAAAGAAGGATCTATCTTAGATCTAATGCTACAGGTGCAATAAATATGGTCATTATGCTAGTAGTTGTCGAAGTTCTCACAAAAGGAAGCATGAAGCTTCAATTGCTGATGTAGAGGAATATCATCATCACAAGAAACAAAAGAATGAATACCGTACAAAATTGTTCTTCATATCAGCTTTATCAGGTACGGTTCCCACCACTAGTGATACTTGGATCATAGATAATGGTGCATCTAAACACATGACGAGATATAAAGAAAATATCTCAGAAGTAGTTGACAAAGATTCTCATCTCCATGTTGTACTTGGAGATGATGCCAACTACATTGTGAAGGGATCTGGGGATACCTCCCTTCAGCTAGAGTCTAATTATACTCTACACTTAAGTGATGTGCTTTACCTACCTGGTATGAAGAGAAATCTTGTTTCCATCTTAGGCTTAGAAGACAAAGGATATAAAGTAGCATTTTCAGATGGAAAAGTACTTGCTTGGCGAAAAAACTCAAGCATGGATTCAACCAAAGTAATTGGTATGAGAGAGGAGAGTTTGTATCGACCGAACACTCTACCAGTCCAAGCCCTAGTCCATGAATATACAAGCATGGGTGAGATATGGCACATAAGACTAGCTCATCTAAATTATAGAGCTCTCCCAGTAGTGAAGAATATAGTTACATGTATACTAGTATTACAGGTAGACCATTATGGAACATGTAAAGGATGTACACTTGGAAAGAATGCCAAGAAATCCTTCCTTGATAGTGAGAGAAGATCCAAATAAATATTGGATCTAGTGCACTCTAACTTGTGTGGCCCAATGACAACTGCCTCATTGGGAGGATATCATTACTATGTGACCTTCATTGATGACTACTCATAGAAGACTTGGATATACTTTCTTAAGACCAAGGAATTCGAGGAAGTACTCGGTAAATTCAAGGAGTTCAAAGCACAAGTCGAGAATTTGTCAGGGAAGAGGATCAAGATCCTAAGATCAAATAATGATGGCGAATATACCTCTACAAACTTCAATGACTTCTGTAGAGAAGCAAGAATTAAGAGGGAGCTTATAGTTCCCTACAATCCCCAGCAAAACGGGGTTGCTGAAAGAAAGAACAGAACAATTGTGGAGGAAGCCAAAGCCATGATTCATGACCAGAGTCTACCCATGTTCTTATGGGAAGAAGCATACAGAACAATTGTATATGTACATAACAGATACCCACATAAGATAGTAAAGAACATGAGTCCTGAAGAAGCCTTTGCAGGTGTAAAACCAGAAGTGGGTCACGTCCAAATCTTTGGCTGTCCAGTCTACATACATGTGCCTAAGAAGAAAAGGACAAAGTTATAACCTTCAGGAAAGAAGGGAACTTTCGTGGGATAGAATGAATCTTCAAATGCCTACAAAATCTATATCCCAGGATCCAGACAGATCGAAGTTAGCAGGGATGTGACCTTTGAAGAAGAAATGAATGTCAGGAAAGGAAGAGGATCATACATGGAGATCGATGATGAGGAATTGGAGATGATACCATCTCCCTCTCTAGTTCAAAATGAGTTAGCAGGAAAATATGAACCCATCAATCCCATTGATCCAGTCGCAACAATTGATATTCCCAAAGATATGACAGTAAGTTGAAAAAGACCTAGAGGGTAACAACAGACCTTATAGGATGCAGAGGGGCATGAAGCTCCACATGGCACTTTCCGAGAAAGAAAAAGACCTCATAGGTTCTCCAGTTATGTTTCATTGATGAGTCATATCATTGACTCAGAACCCGCCACTTATGAAGATGCATCCAGACACCAAGTTTGGAAGGATGCCATGGTGGAAGAATATCATTCCATCACGAAGAATGATGTGTAGGAGATTGTACCGAGACATGAGGGGAAGTCAGTTGTAACTTCCAGATGCATATACAAAATCAAACATGGAGCAAATGGGAGTATTGAGAAATACAAGGCCAGATTTGTTGTCAGAGGATTCTCTCAAAAAGAGGGAGTCGATTATGATGAGACATTTTATCTTGTGGCTCGATACACTTCCATTAGATCGATCATTGCTATTGCTTCAGCTATGGGATGGAAGTTGCATCAGATGGATGTCAAGACTTCCTTTCTTAATGGTATTATTGAGAAAGAAGTATATATTGAACAATCATAAGGGTTTGTTTTCCATGGAAAGTAGTCTGACCTATGCAAGCTGAAAAAGGCGTTATATGGACTCAAGCAAGCACCTCGTGCTTGGTATGGGTGGATAGATGCATTCCTGGTGAGTCTGGGATTCACCAAGAGTGATGCAGACCCAAACCTTTACTACAAGATTGTGAATAATGAGCCATTGATTTTGGTACTGTATGTTGATGACTTGTTTCTTATCGGAAATGAGAAACTTATCTTATGGTGTAAGAAGAAACTTGCCTCTGAGTTCAAAATGAAGGATCTTGGATTGATGCACTACTTCTTGGGATTAGAAGTATGGCAGAGGAAGAAAGATATTTTCCTAGGACAGGGAAAATACACCATAGATATACTGAAAAGATCCACAATGTTGGACTGTAAGTCCATAGCTATTCCGATGGATACAAACTTGAAGAAGCTGAGGGATTCTGCTTCAGATTCAAATTTGATTGATCCCACCATGTATTTAACGAACACCAGACCAGATATTTGTTTTGCTGTGAATGCTCTCATTCAGTTCATGTGCAAACCGAGGCAGATTCACTGGATTTATGCAAAACATGTGCTCAGATACTTACATGGCAGTGTGGGATATGGTCTATGATATGATTCAGAATGTGACTTGAAATTGCAAGGGTTTACAGACTCAGATTGGGTTGGATGCTCTACTGGTAGGAAGAGCACTTCAAGATGTTGTTTCGGTCTGGGTTCTGTAGTTATTTCCTGGTGCAGTAGGAATCACAACTCAGTAGCTCTCAGTACTACAGAGACCGAGTATATGGCTTCTAGTTCAACAACCCGAGAAGCAGTTTGGCTTTGTAAAAATTCTTGTAATATTGTTAGGCCAGATTCCAGAGCCAACCGTGATTCACTATGATAACCGAATTTGTTTGCAGATTCCAGTGAATCATGTATTTCATTACAAGTCAAAGCACATAGAGATTCAACATCACTTCATATGTGATATGGTGCAGAAAGGTGCGGTCGAGCTACAATATATTCTGACAGATGACTAGACTGCAGATGTTCTCACCAAGCCTCTTCCTAGGGTGAAATTTGAATACTTTTGTGGAAGACTCGAAGTAGAATAGAGCGTATCTCTCCTTGAGAGGGAGAGATGTCTGAGAGACAATCACTATACCCTTTCCCAGGTACCTCTTCTCGTCCAGGTTCTTAGCCATGTATGGGAGAAATCCCATCGGCAGATGAGATGGACATGTAGTAGATGGTTGGTTTCACAAAGGTGCCTCTGCTCATCCAGGTGCTCAGCCAGGTATGGGAGAAATACCATCGACAGATGATTCAGACAGGTAGTAGATGGCTGTGTGATTGCATAAGTACCTCTACTCGTTCAGGTTCTCAGGAAGGTATGGGAGTACCCCATCGGCAGATGAGACGAACCGGTAGAAGACAATCGTGCACGTGTGCTCATCCAGGATCTCTAGCCATGCATGGAAGTATTCCATCAGCAATAGAGATGGATAGGTAGCAGAATATTCTCTCTCAGACATCCATATAGAACAAATTCATAAAGAAAACGTTCAATACATTTATAGATGATGGAGACAGTATAGATGTACAGATGAAACCCATATGATAATGATGTTGATGAAGACCGAAGAATACCTTCCTTGTTGAGAGGGAGTGTTGGAGTTTGTGCAACTTCAGAAGCTATTCTTATTGTCCTCATTCAGGAGTTGAACTTGTTGTAATCATCCATACAAACCCTAGAAAGAACAATGTAAGCCTTGGGGTGAAAAGCCATCAATAAAAGAATAAAATATAAATTATTGTTGAAATATTGTAACTTCAAAGGATATTTTAAATGTATTTTACTTATGTAACCCAAGGGAGATGTTATTATTCCTCTAATGGGGTGTTACTATTGTATTTGGTCATCATAAAGTCATGAGGTAAAGCCTCCTATTATGTCGGGTTTTTAGTACCATAATTAATAATATAATATACTGTTTTGAGTATTCCTAGGTGAATTTGGTCCATACAGTTTATTGGGGCTGACTTGTTTAGTGCAAAAAGTCAATTGACAATTAGTAAAAATAGAGGAGCTGTGGTTCTTATTTGAACACACACTTACTCACTTGTGTAGTGCATAGGAGAGAGAGAGAGAGAGATAACAGAAGGATGAGAACAACTGTTTTTGGGGTTGTCTTTTATACATCTTATATAGAGGAAGCTTTTGCTGGGTTTTCTTCCCCTTGAGGGTTTCCCAGGACAAATGTTGTGTCCATCTTGTGATTGTGTTTCTATTAGTGATTCTTGATATACTGTTGTGATTTTTGAATTGAATATTATTAAATCTAGTATAGCATATGAAAAATTAACATGGTATCAGAGTTAACCTGATTAGAGCATCTTTCACAAGGTGAAATTCTACCTCCTCCCTCTCCGGAAGAAATTAGGGTTTCTACAAAAGTTGGAGGATTGAAGATCTGCTTGCATAGAAATTTGTGCCCTCCCAGAGTGCATCTATTAAGACCTAGATCGAAGTTTTTGGGTGGCTAGATCTCTAGGAAATCCAAACCCTAGTTTGGTAGTGAACCAAAAAAACTGCAATAAAATAGAACCAAAAAAACTGCAGTGCTGCAACTTTGCAAGTAGGATTTGAAGGCTGAAGATTAGGGATCTCTAGAAAGCAGTTGGATCAACCAATTCGCCTCCTCCAAGCACATCTACTGGTAAGTTCAATCTCCTGTTTTGATAAATTTCATTTTTGAGTGACTTACTGGTCAAGATGGCCCCAAGCACTAAGCTTGAGGACAAATTGGAAGGCCTAGAAAACTTCCTGGCTTATAAGTATAGGATTGGCCTCATTTTGAGAGAGAATGGTCTTGAGAAATATATCAAGAAAGAGATTGCAGAACCTGAAGAAGCTGAAGCTAAGGAGAAGCATGAACAAGACCTAATTAAGGCAATGAGGATCATTGCTGGTTCCATTAAGGATCACTTGATCCCTCAAGTGCCATCGAAGAAGACACCTAAGCAAATGAATGATGCAATTTCCATAATGTATGAAGGAAAGAGCATCAATAGAAATATGAATCTAAGAACTCAACTGAAGGGCACCAAGGTGAGCAAAGGAGAATCTGTTAAAGATTACTTCACAAGGATCTACTAGATCAAAGAGAATCTAAGTGCTATTAGAGATACTCTTGATGAGGATGAATTGGTTATCACTACTCTCAATGGCCTCACTAGACTTTGGGACTCATTCATCCAAACTCTGTGTGCCATATTAGAAAATATGATGTTTGACATAGTATGGGAAGACTGCATACAAGAAGAAGCTAGAGTAGCCAATAGAGAAGCTCTTCTCAGAGAAGATGATCATGCTCTAGCTACCCATACTAAGAAAATAAATCATTCAAAATTTAAGAAGAGTAATCATAAGCCTTCAAATAAGAAAAGGAAGAAAAGGAAGAAAAGGAAGAAGAATAAGGATTACTCAAAGTATCAATGCTACAATTGTCATAAGATAGGACATCTTGCTAGAGAATTTCCATCACTGAAGAACAACAACAACAACAAAAGAGAGCTAGAGGTGAAGATGTAGAAGAATGTGTTATTATTTGCACTCTCTAAGTCTGTAACACCTAGAGAAGATACATGGCTTATTGATAGTGGTGCCTCTAAGCACACGAAAGGAAAGAAGACAACTCTGTCAAATCTTAAAGAGAAGAATTCATCCCAGAAGGTATCATTGGGAGATGACTATCAATATCCCATCAAAGGTATTGGTGAATCAAGCTACAAGATTGACTCTAAGACCTCCATGAAGATGAAGGAAGTACTGTATGTACCAGTTTTGAAAAAGAACCTACTTTCCATCTCACCTCTAGACAAGAAAGGATATAGAGTTGATTTTATAGATAGACAAGTACTAATGTGGTCCAAGGGTAAGACACTTGAAGATGTTGTAGTCATTGGAGAAGAAGGAGGAGGACTGTACAAGCTCAAAGGACATCCAGAAACAACCCTTGTCCATGAGACTACCAACTCAAGTGAATTGTGGCATAGGAGACCTGCTCACATCAACTACAAAGCATTGCCCTATGTGAGCAAGCTGGTAACAGGGTTACCAGATCTAAAGATCGAACATGGGGGAACCTGCACGGGATGTGCACATGGAAAGAACATCAAGAATCCCTTTCCAAAAAGTGACACAAAGAATAAAGGTATGTTGGAACTAATCCATTCTGATGTATGTGGTCCTATTCCCTCCATATCCTTAAGTGGATATGAATACTATGTCACATATATTGATGATTATTCAAGAAAGACTTGGATACACTTTTTGAAGAATAAAAGTGAAGTGTTCGGGAAATTCAAGGAATTTAGAAAAGAGAATCAAGGCACTGATATCAGATAATGGTGGAGAATACACTTCAAAGGAATTTGAAGCATTCTGTAAGGAGGCAGGAATCAAGAGGGAACCAACCACTCCCTATAATCCCCAACAAAATGGCATTGTCGAAAGAAAGAATAGAACTACCATAGAAGCAGTGAAGACCATGATTCATGACCAAGACCTCCCTATGTACTTATGGGCCGAAGCTGCAAGAACAACTGTATATGTGCAAAATAGATTACCTCACAGTGCTCTTGAATTCAAGACTCCTGAAGAAGTGTATACCGGAAAGAAACCTGAAGTAATCCATCTCAATATATTTGGATGTCCAGTATATGTACATATTATGAAAGAGAAGAGAACCAAATTGGATCCTTCTGGTAAGAAGGGAATATTTGTAGGATACTGTGAAGTCTCCAAAGCCTTCAGGATATACATTTCAAGATTTCATCATATCAAGATTAGTAGGGATGTAACCTTTGATGAAGAGGCATCTCTTAAGAAATCCAGAAGGTGTCAGCTTGAAGAAGTACATGAAGAAGATGTACATCCCAAAAAACAAAAGTTGAACCAACTCCCGAAATAATTGCATCAGAATATCATGACATGCTAGAGCCTCAGGAGCCCCCTACTATGGATATATCTTGAAAGAGAAAACCTGCTTGGGTAAGAGAAATCATACAAGAAGAAAAAATATATGGAGCACCAGAAGGCTCCACAAGAACCAACAAAATATCAAAGCCATATTCCAGTTATGTAGCTTTAATGTGTGATCTTGTAGACCAAGAACCCAACAACTATGAGGAAGTTGCACAAAAGAAATAATGGGTTGAAGCAATGATGAAAGAATACCAGTCGATAATGAAGAATTATGTTTGGGATATAGTTCCCAAACCAGAAAACAAGAGTGGGGTTTCTTTGAAATGGATCTACAAGATAAAACATGTTGCAGATGGAAGTATTGAAAAGCACAAAGCAAGATTTGTGGCTAGAGGATTCTCTCAGAAAGAGGGGATCAATTATGAAGAGACATTTTCTCTAGTAGCAAGGTACACTTCCATCAGAACTATCATGGCACTTGCTTCCATGATGAAGTGGGACTTACACCAAATGGATGTAAAGACAACCTTCCTTAATGGTGTGATTGAGGAAGAGTTTTACATCGAACATCCACAAGGTTTTGAAGTCGAAGACAGAGCAAATCATGTATGTAAGTTGAAAAAGGCTATGTATGGACTACATCAAGCTCCTAGAGCTTGGTATGGCAGAATAGATAGCTTCTTGACAAGCATGGGATTTACCAAGAGTAAAGATGATCCTAATATTTATATGAAGATTATGGATGATGAACCAGTCATACTATTACTATATGTGGATAATCTATTTCTAATTGGAAATGAGAAACAAATCAAGGATTGCAAGAAGAAGCTAGCTGAAGAATTCGAGATGAAATACCTTGGATTGATGCATTGTTTCCTAGGGCTGGATGTGTGGCAGATCCATGAAGGAATATTTTTGAATAAGGGAAAGTATGCAGTAGAAATCTTGAAAAGATTTGATATATTGGATTGTAAAGTCATGGCCACACCCATGGACACCAACTTGAAGCTGTTGTCTCATGAGACATCCAAGCTAGTGGACATGACTCACTATAGACAGATTATTGGGCCATTAATGTATGTGATGAACACAAGGCCATATATATGCTTTGATGTGAACACCTTGAGTCAGTATCTAGTTAAACCTAGATGGGTTCACTTGATAGCTGCAAAGCATGTGATGAGGTACCTAAAAGGTACAATTGATTTGGGAATGTACTATGGGAGAGATCATGACTACAATTTGCATGGGTATACGGATTCAGATTAGGCAGGAAGTGCCACAGACATGAAAATCACATCAGGCAGATGTTATTGTCTAGGATCCTCCATAATCTCATGGTTTAGTAAGAAACAATCCACTCTCGGCACGGCTGAAGCAGAGTATATTGCTATTTGCTCCGCTTGTTGTGAAGAGACATGGCTTCGAAAGCTGATGTCAGGAAAAATTGACATGGTGGTGGACACCACAATAATTTTCTGTGACAACCAGATTTGTATAAAGATGACAGAGAATTTAGTGTTCCATGACAAATCGAAGCATATATAAATCCAATATTTCTATATAAGGGATATGGTACAAAAAGGATCCATCAAGCTCCAGTATGTCGGTACCGATGAGCAAGTTGTTGATATACTGACCAAGCCTCTATCTCGAATGAAGTTTGAGTATTTCTGCGACAATCTTGGTGTAGTTTGGAAGGAATTTCCTCACAAGGAGAAGAAGTGATGGGGCTACAGATGATGGACCCTCTTCAAAAAATGAAGATCAGGTCGGAGGCATGGACCCTCTTCAAAAAATGAAGATCAGGTCGGAGGCATGGACTCTCCTCGGACAAAGGGGGAGCAGGTTCATGATATCGAAACTTCCCAAGAAAGGGGGAGTAATGATGAGACTAACATCGATGATGGATGACAGTGATGATGGTCTGACATTTTTTTGTGGAAGATAGTCTCCTCTCTTGAGGATGGCAGGTATAACATTCTGTTCATGAGAGTGGTCCTTACTAGCTAAGAATGGACCCGCAGATGCTACTCTTGCATGAAGAGTACTCACATTCACTTACAGACGATAGTATCCTCTCTCGAGGATAGTAGGTATAACACTCTGTTCATGAGAGTGGTCCTAACCTGTGTGGTCTGGATGCTCTACGACGAGTCCTCATGGATGCCAGGACTGATATTGTGTATGCAGTCGATATCTGCTATGTAGACGATACTCTTGTATGGAGAGTATGCCTACATTCATATGTAGATGCCATAGAATAACACTCGCTTGGGAGTGGTCCTAACCTGTGTGTAAACACTTGATCAGGAGTGGTCCTAACCTGTGTGGTCTAGATGCTCTATGACGAGTCCTCATGGACGCCAGGACTGACATTGTGTATGCAGTCGAAAGACGATACTCTTGTATGGAGAGTATGCCTACATTCATATGTAGATACCATAGAATAACACTCGCTTGGGAGTGGTCCTAACTTGTGTGGTATGGATTCTCTATGATGACTCCTCATGGATGACGTAGTATAACACTCACTTGGGAGTGGTCCTAACCTATGTGGTATGGATGTTCTATGATGGGCCGAAATTGTGTATGCGATCAAGATCTTCTCTATAGACAATACTCTTACTTGGTAGAGTATACCTACACGTGAGTGTAGATACCGTAGTATAACAGTCACTTGTGAGTGGTCCTAACCTGTGTGGTATGGATGATGTATGACGAGTCCTCACGGATGATAGGGATGGCATTGGGTGCAGTCGATATCTAAATTTATTTGTAGATGATTCAACTGATCGATTTCATGGATTATGATGATGGAGGATTGCATCGTCCTTGGAATTATGTCCTAGAGTGATCAGGATTGATCATCCCGCAAATAGATCATGTGTACTGCTGGTAGCATGGCGACGAAGGATTAGGTAGATCGAAGTACAACAAAGAAGGGTAAAGTAGATTGAAGTGTGGTTGCAAAGGATTAAGAAGGAGCAAAGTGCTACTGCAAAGGATTGAAAGGATTGAAGTGCTACTGCAAAAGGATCGAAAAGGATCGAGGTGCCACTACAAGGGATCGAGAAGATCAGAAGGCTACTGCAGAAGATCAAAGTGCTGCTGCAAAAGATCAATAAGATCAAAGTGCTGCTGCAAATGATTGAGAAGATTGAAGTGCTGCTGCAAAGGATCGAGAAGATCGAAGTGCTGCCGCAAAGGAGCAAAGTACTACAAAGGATCAGAAGTTCGAAGTTCCAATGAAAAATATCTGAAGATCGAAGTACTACTGCAAAGGATCTAGAAGATCGAAGTGCTGCTACGAAGATCGATGTGTTGCTACAAAGAAAGGATCAAGTGATCATGTGATGCAAAAGATGAAGAGTAACTGTTCTAAGTTACTAATTGTGAAAAAATTCCTGTGACGTATAGATGTATCTCCTCAATGTATTGTTGTAAATGTCTCTCTGTTCTCCTATAGTATATGATGATGTTGTCAGTAGAATAACCTTCTTGTTAAGGGGGAGTGTTGAAATATTGTAACTTCAAAGGATATTATAAATGTATTTCATTGATGTAACCCAAGGGAGATGTTATTATTCCTTCGACGGGGTGTTACTATTGTATTTGGTCATCATAGTCATGAGGTAAATCCTCCTCTTGTGTCGGGTATTTAGTACCCCACTTAATAATATAATATACTGTTTTGAGTATTCCTAGGTGAAGTTGGACCAGACAGTTTATTGGGGCTGACTTGTCTAGTGAAAAAAGTCAATTGACAATTAGTATAAATATAGGAGTTGTGGTTCTTATTTGAACACAGACTCACTCACTTGTGTAGCGCATAGGAGAGAGAAAGAGGCAGAACATAAGGAGCAGAACAACTATTTTTGGGGTTGTCTTTTATACATCTTAAACATAGGAAGTTTTTTCCGGGTGTTCTTCCCCTTGAGGGTTTCCTAGGATAAATGTTGTGTCCATCTTCTGATTGTGTTTCTATCAGTGATTCTTGATATGCTGCTGTGATTTTTGAATTGAATACTATTGAATCTAGTTTAGCATATGAAAACTTAACAATTATGAAATATAAAATTATATTGCTCCCCCAAGTGAATTTGATCACAATTAATAAATAAGAGGCGTCCCTCCTCATTATTACACACAATAAGAACGAAACAACACAAGTGAAGTGCGCAGTTTCTGGCAGAGTGCAGCTACACAAGAGCTCAGAGAAGTTAGCATACACTGCAGAAGAAGACTATTTTCAGGGTTTCAATATTTGGAAAGCATTTCCATATTTTTCTTTTCTTTCTTCATTGTACGCTGATCTTAGAATTATTATCTCTAGACGAAGGTTGATGGGTTTACTTCCAATTGGGTTTCCTAGGTGAAAAATACTTGTTTTATTGTTCTGTGCTTCGTCTATCTTCTAGTGATCCTATTGATAAATGCAATTAAGATATACTGCTATAATTTTAATAAAATCTAACATCGAGAACTTGAATTTGTGACATTTTATTTACAATTCACAATGCCCAACCATTTAAACTAATCCAACAAGCTTATCAAGATAGGATTTTTCTTTAACTTACAACTTCAATGCTTCACAAGTAAATAACTAACGATTTTAATATATATAATGGTTTAACTAGAGATTATGGATAACTTTGTTCGTATTACCAAGGAGCATAACTTTATTAAGGTATCATAATTTAATCATGACATTGTAAATGCAACTCTTGATTATTCCTTCAAGTTATATTATTATTATTATCATTATTTTAAAATTATGCAAAGGATAGTGGGAGATAAAAATACAAAATTGGAAATAATGAGAAATTAAAGTCTAAATAACATCAAGCATGAAATGATCTAGGTGACTTAAGAATGAGACGAAGAACTTACCTACAACATAAAATCCAAAACCTAGAACATGGATACACACAGGGTTTATTATGGTATCCCTAATTATTTAAAAAAATGTTCATTCAATAGAGAAAATTATGTAAAAGTTTAAGATGTAAATAAAACTCGAAAAGGGGCATCAAAGTCATCTCCACGTTGTATTGAAGCATGGAGGTGCATTCAAAGGAATATTCACATTTTCTCAAGGTAAATTTCTACAGTCAAAGTGCATCAATTCATTTTATTCAAAACAAAGCATGTATCACATGTTCAACTCACTTATTTAATTGTTTTTGGAATATATTAACAAATGAGCATAGGAGAGATGCCATGGCACATATATTTAAGGAAACCTTATTTTAAAGAGACATAAAGGAATACATAAAACACGGATTTGAAAGTATATGAACAAGAGCCATGAGGTGGCAATGGCCATGTGTTAGTGCAGAAAAGTTTTTTGCTAATAAAAGTAGCAATTGTAGAGCGAGAAAAAAATATTTTGCTCCTTGATAAATTGAAATTTTATTCATGCACATGACCTTAAGGAGGTTGAAATAAAATGAGCAGAGTTTTGGGAGATTGAAATCCTGTGAGTAGAGTTTTAAGAGTAACATCTTCACATTTTTTAGAAAACTATTTTAAACAAAAAATTTACAAAAATATAATGTTGATTAACCATGTTTACTATCAAAGATATACTTGAAGTCGAGAAGATCACTGAACATAAGGTTCTTTCATATGAAATAAAACCAACTACTCATCGACAAAATGTATAGTAGTGAGTTTCCTTGTTTAGTTAAGATGCTTGAGGTTTGGAAGGTAACGTGACAGGTGAAACAACATCAAATAATGCGTTTTTAACAAGATTTTGTGATTTGATCTAACTCTCCAGAATTCTAATTTTCAGTTTTCCTATTTCTATCCCATCCAAACAACAACGCTAAATTTATTTCTCTTTCTCTTGATTTAAAATGAATTTAAGCGTTCAAGTTGGAAGCCATCTAGTTGAATAGAATGCCACATTTGGTTAGGAACATGGACTAGAATAAATGTGTGGAAGATAATGCCACATTTGGTTAAGGACGCAGCACATCATTCAACACTATAAATGTGTGAAAATGGGGCCACTTTGTGTAATATTGTACAAATAGACTCAATCAAGCAAACTAGAACTTGTGTAGTTGGTGTGTAAATGACAACCACAATGTAAAACATTCTTCAAACATGTTGTTAACAATGTGAATTTGATGGTAACGAAATTTGGTGGTCAAATTTGGGGGAGGAAAAATGTTTGTGGTAGCAAGAAATTCAAAGCTAAAAAAACAAAGCTTACATATCTAACAAAAATAAGATAAAGGGTAGATAGAGCCTATCAAATGATTCACACCAGTCTGATAATTGAAATGGACCGGAAGTAATCTCCTCGAACCGTTGATGCTAGCATGGACATACTGTTAAACAACATATTGTACCCTTAACCATATTCCTAACACTTTTCAAAATGTGCCCCCAATTTGTTTCAAATCATGCATAGACTATCCCAAATATGGAAAATTTTTATGCTTGACGATTTTTTTTGCGTGCATGGTGAGTTATAGATATTATACCTACAAAACATTGGGTTATGAACATAATATTTAATACTGGGCGTCAAATAATACCTACCTCCCTACAGGCGCTATATGTCCCCATAGGGACATATTAAACGGAGGACATATGCTTTTAAAATATTATTTAAAGAAAATTATTACTTTGTGTCCATGCTTTGATGTAACTTTTACAAAATTATGAGTGAAAAAATTTGGTGTTATAAAATACAATGGAGGCCTATGCATTTTTAGCCTTTTCACCATATTAGAGCATTCAACTCTATATAGAAAATGAAAATGCATGATCTCAACTTATTTTTAGTGTATAGATTTAAATTATGCTTTGGTAGAGTTACTGAACACTTTATTTCTCTCCTTTATTGACAACATTGTCATGACCGACAAGACTATTCTCACTCACATTCGGAATTGTGTGCAAGAGTCACTAGAATCACTTGAGTTTGTACAACTTGAGTCGCAACTCTAACGAGAAGAAACACATTCTGAACTTGTTCATGTTCAAAACAATCCTCTCTATGACACCATTCAACAACATGTATAGAATGATGCCACTTCAAAATAACATAAACAAATAAGTGGCCCCACTTTAGAATAAAAGAAAGTGAAGATGAAGTTATGCATACAAATGTTCTAATTGTTCTTCCCAACCCCATCATCAGACTGTGGGAAGATATCATCCACAACAAGCACATAACCAGCCTTGGATACGACAAGGAAGTGACCATTCACATTCCTGATTTTTCCAAGCCAATCCAGTTTCAGAGTGTTGGATTCCTTAATAAGAGTTCATCTTCATCCACATTAGTTTAGAGTTTGACATGCCAACATTGTGATCGAGTTGGCCACATGAAATATTAGTGTTTTGATCTTTATCCTTGCAAGCAATGTGGAAAGCACACCCATTTTTCAGATAGATGTTTCACTCTAAAGAAACCTGCAAGAGAGAAGATTCACTACGGGTGGATTGCTTCTTGACAATGTTTTTCAATAACTAAGAAGATATATACGTCACATTGGAGAGTTCTTTCATGAGTATCATACATATCTTGCAGTTAAGAGATCTTCTCCTCACTTTGTTCTTGACACGGGGGAATGATGAACAGTCAGAAACAAGCAATCCTGCATCAGATCTAGAGACTTAATCCTGGCACAGCTAGAGATATAACCAAAGCCAAATCTAGAGCCATGACTATACTGTTAGTAGAATATTGCACAAGATTCTACTAGCCTTTCGAAATGGTTCAAGAACCTCTGAGCCTTCAAACCAAGTTCAAGATTTAGTGTTCAGCTTAAATCCACTCATTTAGTAGAAGAAAAACAACTTCTACTAGCCTTTCAAAATATTTTAGGAACCTTTGAGCCTTCGTCCAAGTTCCATAGTTTCTGGTCATCCTCAAATAACCTTCATGGTTCATAATTTGTGGTCATCCAGAACCACAAATTTACAACTGTTGATATCTATAATTTTGTGGTCAACTTAAAACCACCCATTTATTAGAATACATTGGTTTTTTCTAACCTTTGATTCAGAGAGATTCTTCATCCTTTTGCAGCCATCCTTCTCCAGTTATTCAACTGTCTTTTCTTGGACTCACACACACCCCTTTAGATTAAGGGGTGTATTGTTCAAAACCTAATCCTTAGGGTTAGGCTTATTGTTTACTATTCATGTGCAAGGAAGATCAAGAGTAAATACGTGAACATGAAGAGTCTTTGGGAGTCCAAGAGATCACTTGGAAGTTTAAACCAAGGGTCCTTTCTCTTGTATTTGTGTGTACATTGGCTAATGATAAAGCAATGTGTGTTCACACCATCATATTTGTGTTTGCTGTCTTTGTGTATTTGGTTTGTTTCATCCAATTTCCCTATTTTCCATAATGGGAAACCTAACATTCTTGACTAAAACCCTAAATTGCCACATGGCAAAAAAAAATCAAGAAAATGTAGTTATGAATAAAATACCTATAAATGTAAGGAAAGTTTTTTATTATTATTATGGTTTTTCCCCTTTAGAGATGGAGGTTGTTCCACTCGAAGAAGATACCAATATTAGATCTATTGGGTCTTACTTTTTATGTAATTAATCTTTTATTTCTTAATGAGAGAAGTCATGTTTGGACAAAACTGTTGCTAGATATTTATATTGTGTTATGGACCTAGCATAGACTATTATTTTTATTCTTTGGTAGTCTGGAAGTCTATTGGAATGTTACATTTTTACTGTACATTAATCTCACAACTTTCTATTTATTTCCACTTTCCTTTTTTTCATTATTTTGGCTAGTTTGATTATGGAATGATTACTTTCAACGATGCTTGGAGGATATCCTCAAGATCTTGTTTGTAATTTGGGGTTTATGTAAGAATACTTTTGTGAATTATTTCTAGAATATTATTTTATGTTTTCCTCAACCAATTTTATGATATTCTTGTTCAAATCAAGGTAGATTAGTTTGATATGAATTTGTAGCTTTCAATTTTAGATGTAGATTATTCTCAACAAGTTGTTAATGATTCTAAGGTTATGCAATATTTAGGTAAGCAAATTAATTCATTTCTATTGATTACACTGATTTTTGTTTGCTTTGTATCTTTAGTTTCATATTTATTTAGTCTAGATACTTTTACAATAGTATGCTAGTTTAATTATATTTCATTCTTCACATTAGAAAAACCCTAAATGGGGGACTGACCTGCCACTGGTAAAAATCCAAAACTAGTAATAGTGGGATAGAATTTGAATGGGCTTTCCTATACCAAACAAGAGATAATCTAATTGGGTCTCTCTTTTGGGAATAACCCCTATTGTTGATGCTGGGATTTTTTCCCTATCAACGGAATTGGAACTTGGAGGGTTGACTTCTAACAATCTACCCCTAAGCAAGGTTGAACTCATATTTATTTTTTTCCTTTGTCTTTATGTCTTTACCTCAAATCCTTGCATTGGATCCAAATACAACACTAAGCCTACAAGATCCTTTACTCTAACTCCCAAGAAACAAAATTGATTTTTTACCAAAGTTTTATGTTGAAGGAAACATTACAACAATTGAGCATGTTAGAAATATGAGTTTGTATTACGTCTACTCAATATTATTCATGAAGATTTGGTGTGCATGTTGTTTCATCTTACTTTTAAACGTATGGTTTTATAATGGTATAATTTTTTGTCTATCAGTATAATTCTAAATCGGTCTAAGTTTAAAAGCGTTTTCATAAATGGTTATGAAGAAAATTATAATATGGTTGAGATGTGTCAAAAACTTGATGAAATGTAAGTGGAAGCCATAGAATATATTTGTGATTTTGACACACATTCTAACGAACTTATTACCACCTCCATTATAACCTTAATCCTTCAACTTAAGTAGTTTACCATTGGTATGTGTGTTCCCTTCCCAAAACCATGGCTATGCATATTTTTTAGAGGGGAATAACATATTTAAATGAAGCTTGGGACGCATCACAAAATATTAAGAAAGACATGAAAATGTACAATTTTGTGTTGGTATTCTTTAATGATATCTTGATCTACAACACAACGTGGGAATGCATCTTAGATCATGTCGATCATGCCTTCTAATTATTGATGTACCACTAGTTATTAATGAAGTGTTCCATTTTTTTTGTTTTCTTTTTTCGGGGCGGGGGGTGTTAGGGATGAATACTTTGGTCACATTTTGAGTTGGAAAGGAGTACAAGTGGACCCAAATAAAGTGGTGGTTATGCAAGAGAGTCCACACCCCAAGACCCTAATTATATTGCATAAGTTCCTAGGACTTACGAGCCACTATAGAAAGTCTGTGAAAAAATATGGCCAAGTTGCAGCCCCCCTTTCCTTTTTTATGATTCAAATAATGCAAAGTATACTAAAAATTAATCAAACATTTCAAAAATCACTAAGTTGAAAAATTGAGTTAATATTTTATATAACGAAGTTGTGTCCTTGCAAGATGAACAAAATAAGTGAAAAACTACATAGGACATGAAAATAAGAGCCTTTGTGAATAAACCTCAACCCCTTTTAAATATGAAAAATGGTTGTAAATTTGATTGATAACACTGATTACATATTTTATTTTACCAATAGACCTAAACACAAAAAATGTATTACTTCTACTCTTTGTCATTCAAAATTTGAATCTAAGATCTCAAAAGAAAAGTACAACCCAAATGCATTTAATTTGCTAAGTCAAGAGTTTGTATTGCATGATTTTAAAAACTTGCCTTTTGCAGTATCTGATGTAGGTTTAGATCCCAACAATGAAATTTCGAATAAGGATAGGGTCAATAATGAAGGGGGTGCATCTTATCCTTGTAGTCATAGTGAACAAAAAGATTATATTTTGACCAATTGTTGATGTATTAGATTTCAAGAATCATTATGTTTTCGCAAAGTACTTTGAATAATCTAACATAGGTGAACCCTTATCAGAGTTATGTTTAGTCATGTTCTCGTGCCTTAATTCTAAGCATGTAAAACATGATGAAAGTAGGTCCTTGGAATTAGAGTTGGACGCGATTGAGAATCATTTTCAATTCGATTGTTATCGGCACAATATTTGCTAAATTTAATCTAAGAAAAGGTAGTACAACAAAAAATCCTAAAACCAATTAGCTCCAAGCTTCATTATGTTCACAAAATGAAAAAGAACTAGTGGTGAGAGAATACATAGAGCACTCTGGTAATCTTGACAATGGAGTTTGCATTTTGAATTCTATGTTCAACAATTCTTGTGGTCAAGTTTGTGTTGGTATCGACAATTATCTCTGTGATATCCTCTATCTTCAATGTCTCTTTGAAGGAGAGACATTGCGACATGATTTTGAGAGATCAACCCTTTGTATTGTCAGAGTATATCATCTATTTGAAGGGGAGACATTGCCACATGCTTGTGAGAGATCATCTCTTTTGAAGGAGAGACATTGACACACACTTCTGACAGATACATCCTTTGTATTGTCAGAGGATATTGCATATTTGAAGGAGAGACATTTCCACATGTGTGTGAGAATATAACACCTTTGTATTGTAAAAGGGAGAATGTCATTTTGAAGGAAAGATAATAAAGCGGTCACCCAGTTGAGTGGAACTTGGAGATGTATCCAAATATTTGGAAAACTTTGTTATCAATCTAGTTTGCACTCTATCTCATGTTATCACTTGGTTGCCTCTTGTCTTATATTTTTTATTCTTATTTTTAGCAATTATACTCATTGAATGAATTAATTTAAGAACTATGATATTAAAGTAGATTAAGAGGTTTTAATATTCAAACTGGATGCAAGCACATTTTTACACCTTTGATGTAGTCAATTTCAATAGATACGCAATTAAAAATTTGACCTTAAAGTGGCATATAGCCAGAACAAGTTTGGTACCAATGTCACTTGGATTTAGATTAGAAAAGAAAAATGGACGCTTCTTCTCTATCGCTAAGTAAGTACAAATAAAAACTCCACCCATCCCATTCATAGAACACACTACCCAAGGTTGAATTAGAGTTTACAAAGTCCCCCGAAACCCCACTATCCCAAAACTTCACACAAAGGAAAGAGAAGAACCCAGATGATTCAAATAGTCAATTGTCTAAGATTATGAGTCCTTGTTGGTAACAATTGATAGTACATGAATCCTATCTCCATGAGCATGGGAGAAGGCATGAATATTATTTGAATTCCATAACACCATTACAGATATGAAATCCACACAAGGTATACTATTTCCATAACAATGAAGGACGTACAAAGAAACAAAAACACTGCAACTCACTGAGTGCTACAACGAAAATTTCCCTGAACATAAAATCTTCCAACAACGTCTGTCTTCAAACGCTTAGGGAAGAATAAAAAAACTACTAACGAAGCGTTCTGAAGAAGGTTCAAAACCTGAACACTAATAGATATCCACTTTTTTGAATGGATTAAACAAAACATGCATTCAGATAAAGAATTTAATGCAGGATGGGACTTGAAACATGAAATAGAAGGTCAGGTCAAATGCAAAAAACTAAGGGAGCCCAAATATATAGATTGTCCCTCATTTTTATTTATACCCTAATAAGGAAATTGTTTGTCTTCATTAGCAAGTTTATCTGCAATAACATTGTGTTCTATTCATACGTGATAAAACTGGGTATTCAAAATTTGAAGAAGAAGACCATGAATCCACTTATGAATCCTACCCAATATTTGGTCCATAATATCTTGGAAATTTCTAGATTGGGAAATTATAATGAGAGAAACTCCTATCACCACTAGTGATTGAATTCCTAAATTTATAGATTCTTTCAATCCTAGATAAAGAGCATATGGTTTTGATTTGTTGTTGGTACTTATTCCTAGACCACAATGAAACTTTGAAACAATATTTCCTACGGAGTAAAAAAATAACCTCCCCTGCACCTGCTACCTTGGGATTACCTTTCGAGGAGCCATAAAAAATAGAATATCATTCTACAAACTACTCATACAGTTTTTGAATTCATTCTGACTCATGTCCAACTTCTAGTTTTGAAACTTTTCCCGATTCTTTTCTTCCTTACAATAGACAACTTGAACATACCTATGCACACTTTGACAAGACTTCCAACCTAAGGGAAATTTTTTTTATGAATTTCTCCTCTGTCGTTGTCAAGAATACATTTTTTTAACGTACTATAGATTCACACTTGGATAACTTCAGTCAAGAGAAATTTAGTAGACATATCGCTCAAGAGCAATTTAGCAGAGATGGCTCTAGAAAATGATGAGATCTTATTGTTATAAAAATTTGTAATTGAAGCTTTCTAGAAAACATACTTTGGAATTTCCAACCAGAGATGGGTCAACATAACCTTACTAGCCAAATTCCTTGGAAGTTTTGGCTTTCCAATTCAATAAATAACCACTCTAATTTTCTAGTAAATTGAATCTATTACTAGGATCCTTCAAAACACTATGCCATACATACTTGATATGATTACAAATGGAAGAAGAGGTGAGGAAATAAATCTTTTTCTTATTTACATAAAGTACATATGGAAAGGCCATGAATTTGATGCTTTTGAATGTTTTCAACAGTAAGAATTTTACCATGAGTTAAAAGACAACATTTTTTTAAAAGTTTTGGAATACCATCGAGATGCCATATTTTTCCCCAAATTCTAGAAAAGGAAGGGTGTGAATTATTTAAATAGTTTTTTTCATAACCCATATTAATCAAGTATAGCCCCTTTTTACCCCAACCTCTGATACCTTTGCTTCCAAGGATTAAATGAGTAGCTCCACAAAGTTGACAAAAGAGAACATCATAAGACGAAATCAAGTAAGATGGAACACAAAATTGCTTCTATATAACCCAATTACTATCCCCATCCCATTCATAAATATCAAACAAAGTCTCAATTCCATGACCACTTAACCAATTCATTATAAGGACAGTCCTTTATTTTGATTAAAAGTGGTTTTTCCAAAAATACTATGTATCCACAATTTTATCCTCTTTCCATTGACATATATCCAATATAAACCATATTGAATGATTTTTCCTAAATACTTACACAACTTCCATATGTTAGAGCCTTCTCTATCCCAATTGCAATTATCCACACATTGGAGCCTAGAGAGGGAGAAGTACTTTTTCCTGAGAATTTTTTTCCACCAAGTTTCTTTATCTGAGACCATATTCTAAATACTTTGGCTCCAATAACCAAATTCACAAACTTTGGATCACGGATAACTAATCTTCCATGTCCTTTAGGATCTTTTACTGTTTCTGTTGATGTAATTGTAACTTCGGAAGATATTCACTTGTATAAATTATATTGTATTTCATTGTACCCCGATGTTCCTATCGAGAGAATCATTAATGTAATAAAGTAATGTAAATTCATAGAGGTTAACGCTCCATTGTAATTCGGGGAAATAATACCCACAATTGAGGGGTACTAGGGTTATTAGACTCTCCTAGTGAAGTCGGCCCTGGTAAGTAATTGTCAAGTGGAAAACTAGTATAAATAGAGAGTGGGTCTCTCTATTTGAAACACACACACTCACTGAACTATAGATCATGAGTGAGAGAAGAGGAGCTCGCACAAGTGGGAGAGAGAACAACTGTCGGAGATCATTTTTGTGTCTTTGGGTTTTACTTTTGCTATTGGTGCTCATTCTATCTCTGAGGAAGTTGCAGGTTTTTCTCCTTTATGGTTTCCCCAAGGAAAACTCTTTGTGTCTCTTGTCTCTTGTGATTATTGTTGTGCATGTTATTCTCTCATAAAAGATCCTAAGATCATATTGCTTAAATGATAAAAATATAACATGGTATCAGAGCTAACATGAGAAGAAGACACTGTGTAGCTACAGAAGCTAGAGCTTCTTTTTTTTTGGGTCTCTCTCCACGGATCATCAACATAAGGAGGCTAGGTTGACTCTCCATTGAAGGACACATCTTTTTGTCGAAGCAGAATATGAATTTGAGCATTTTCACTTTTTGACCTACCACTACAGTGGGAAATTAGGGCTTTTCATAGAAGTGGTTTTTTTTTAATGAGCCCAACATAGGATTTCTCTCCTCCTCAAAATCGAAGTTTAGAGACCAAGATCGAAGTTTTTGGTTGGGTAGAACTCTGGGAAAGTCAAACCCTAATTATCCTGTGAACCATAAAACCAGCACTGCAGAAGATCAACTCCAGATCTAGTTCTGACATATCAAATTGGTTAGATATAAATCTTTTGCATTTCCATTTGAGGTTCTCAATTAAGATGTATCATCACACCAAGCTTGATAAAAAGATTGAAGGAGCTGAAAACTTCCAAGCATGAAATTATAGGATCTCACTGGTTCTTGAAGAAAATAAATTGGACACCTACATAAGAGGAGAGGTTACAGTTCCAGATAGAGATGAGGGTAAGGAATTACACAAGAAGAACTTGGTCAAGGCCAAGAGGATTATTGTTGATTCAATCAAGGATTACCTTACACCACATATGTCTTCTCTAAAGACACTTAAAGAGATGTTTGATTCATTGACCAAGCTATTTGAAGGGAAGAACATAAATCAAAAGATGACTTTGAGTAATCAGTTGAAGAATGTAAAGATCCATAATGCAGAGACCATACAGTCATACTTTACAAGGTTCTCTCAAATCAAAGAACAACTTGAAGTAGTGGATGAAGAAGTAGAGAATGCAGAAATTGTGATGACCACCTTGAATGGTCTCCCTAGGTCATGGGACTCCTTCATTCCAGGGATTTGTTCTAGAAGGAAGCTGATCACTTTCTATAGGATGTGGGAGGAATTCTCACAAGAAGAAGCTTGAATACTAGCTCAAGAAGAAAAGATGGGAAATGAATATCAAGATCTCACACTACACACCAAGAAAATCAGAAGGGACTATCATCATTCCAAAGGTAAGCATTCTCACCAGAAAGATAACCCTAGAAGATCTAACAGAGATCTATCTAAATAAAGATGTTATACATGTGATGAGAGAGGACACTTTGCCAAATATTATCCTAGAAACAAAGGTGGATCTCACAAGAATAAGGGCAACAAAAGAAGACATCATGCTCACACTGCAGAAGATGATGAACCTCCCAAAAAAAGAGTCAAAGAAGAAAGTGAAGACTCTTCAAGTGATAAAGAATATGTTTTGATTTCTGCCCTCATGGGAACTATCACACATGGTAGCAATTATTGGCTCATAGATAGTGGGGCTTCCAAACATATGACGAGATTCAAAGAATCTTTTGTGAAACTATCCAAACATGAGTCACCCCATAAAGTGAAACTTGGGGATGACTACCAGTATCCCATAAAAGGTAGTGGTAAATCCTCCTATAAGATAGACTCTGGAAAGTCTATGAAGATGAAGGATGTCTTGTTTGCTAGGACTAAAGAGGAATCTCCTCTCCATATCTGCATTGGATGAAAAAGGCACGAGGGTTGCATTTGTAGATGGCCAAGTCCTTATGTGGCCAAAGGGAAAGACTATAGATGATGCAGTATTGATTGGAGAGCAAGAGGGAGGCTTATACAAACTAAAGGCCAACCAAAACAAGCCTTGGTCCATGATTCAATAGAGCCAAGTGAACTATCGCATAGAAGGCTTGCACATGTGCACTATAGGGCACTACGTCCACTTGCAAGGAAAGTTGTTGAAGGTCTTCTAGAAATACAGGAAAAGCATGAAGGTGTTTGCAAAGGATGTGTGAAAGGAAATAACACAAAGAAGACATTTCCAAACAGCGAGAGCAAGGCAAAAGGAATCTTGGAAAGCATCCACTCCGATGTATGCGGTCCGATCTCATCCAGTTCATTAAGTGGGTATGTATATTATGTTTCTTTCATTGATCATTTTTCTAAGAAGACAAGGATATATTTCTTGAAAAGAAAATATGAAGTATTCAGTAAGTTAAAGGAATTCAAAGCCTTGATTAGGAACCACACAGAGAAGAAAATCAAGACTTTTCGATCAGACAATGGTGAGGAATTCACATAAGATGAATTCAAGGAATTATACAGAGATTCATGGATTAAGAGGGAGTTGACCACTCCATATAATCCTGTGGAAATTGAACCCAAGTGATAGAACACTTGCACTCACAAAATTGCTAATCAAACATGCAAAATTACAAACAAAGGAGATTGAAATTGGAGCATAACACTAATCTATATTGAATAAGTGTACAATAGCCAAACTTATGAAGTAATAGGCTGCTGAAATATATAATTACATGAGAGATTTGAATGCATAAGGATGCCATTCGAAATAATCAAAAAGTAGGCTTACTAAATCTAGTCAAATCCCCCATAGGTGCATAGAGCAGTTTCCAAATCCACTTAGAGGCTCACGAATTGGCAAAGTCAAGTAGGCAAGATAATAAGGGATGGAAAGACAAATCATACATGCTTTTATTAGGAGAAAAGGATGGAGGATGATGAGGGCAAAAAACAAGTCAACTACACCTAGTCTTACTTTCCCTTTTGCCATAAATCTCAATAAAGCAGGCAACTTAGCAGAAAAAGCAGATATGCGCTAGGGAGGATATGGAATAAAGTAGACATGCTAAATATGGTTTCTAGGAGGTTTCTCAAGCGCTCCATGACTCAATTTTAGCAATTTTTATTTCTAGGACATGTGGAAGACAACTTGCATAGAGTGGAATATAGGAAACTAGGCAAATAAGACAAAAATGGATTAATTAATGTCTAAGGTAGCTAACTATGGGTTGATTATTCTACCACCCCACATTAATCCCGACTTTATGAGTAAATATCATAAAACTATAGGGCCTAGCAACAAGGCTTAGTCACCCTTTACATACTTCATGTCCATTTAACTAAGGAAAGAGGCAAAAACCCAGTGGAAAAATTCTCCCTTAAACATGGATAGTAAAACAAAATTTAAAAATCTTGTCATCAATCATGCTTCACAGCATGATTAGAAATCCCCAGCAGTGATTTGATATTGCTGAATGTCTTCTCACAAAAAAATTTGGTGAAGATGTCTGCTACTTGTTCTCAATATGCACAGAAGAGTAGGTGAATGGTGCCATCATGCACAAGCTGTCTGATGTAGTGCATATGGATCTCAATGTGTTTGGTTCTCTGTCTTTGAACTAAATCATTACAGATTCGAATGGTGCTTTGATTATCACAATAGATAATAGTTGAAAACTATGATTCGAAGCCACACTCACCAAGTATCCCCTGCAACCATAAACATTGAGTTGATGCATTTACAACTCCTCTGTACTCTGCTTTTGTAGATGAGAGTGCTATGGCACTCTGTTTCTTGCTTGACCAACTGCTTGGTCCTTTAGCAATCATGAACACATATCTTGATGTTGACTTTCCATCTGTGTTGTCACCTGCCCAATCACTGTCAGTAAACCCAATCAAATCAAGATCAGATTTAGCTTTGTAGAAGATCCCATGAGTTCTTGTTCCCTGAACAAAGTTAAGGATCCTTTTGGCTGCTCTCCAATGGATCTCATGAGGCTGATCCATGTATCTTGAAGCCACACTTACTACATAAGAAAGATCAGGTCGAGTGTGTGTAAGGTAAATTAAACACCCAATCAACTACCTATACAGTGTATTATTTACCATAGGAGAAGAACCTGCTTCTTCAAGCTTAAATCCTGGAAGGAAAGGAAGGAAAGGAGTCTTGCTTGGCTTGCAATATCTCATGTTGAACTTGTTCAGCAAATATAAAGCATATTTGGACTGATGTACTTTTATTCCATGTTGGGATTGAGCAATTTCAAGACCCAAGAATTGGCTCAACAACCCCAAATCAGTCATAGAAAATGCATGGATCATTGCATCCTTCAAGGAGGCAATCTCTTTCTTTGAACTTCCTGTAATCAGAAGGTCATCCACATACAAGAAAATAATCATCAAAGAACCATGAATCAGCTTCAAATAAACATTAGGATCAGACTTGCATCAAACAAAACTCAATGACAACAGAAAGCCATCAATTTTGGCATACCAAGCCCTGGGGGCTTGCTTGAGCCCATACAATGATTTCTTTAACCTGCACACAAAAGATGGATTAGAAACAAACCATTGAGGTTGTTGCATGTAAATATCTTCAGTAATATATCCATTTAGGAAATCACACTTCACATCCATGTGATGTACCTCCCACTGCTTCGAAGCTGCAATGGCTGAGGCTAGCCTTATGGAGTCCATCTTTGCCATTGGTGCAAAGGTTTCATTGTAGTCAATACCATGTACCTGTGAGTATCCCTTGGATACCAATATTTCCTGGTATTTCAAAGGTGAACCATCAGCAACAAACTTAGTTTTGAAAACCCACTTACATTGAACTAGCTTCCTCCTTGGGGGAAGATCAACCAGTTCCCAAGTGTTGTTCTTCTGGAGTGAGATGAATTATTTCATGGCTGTTTTCCATCTCGGATCATGTGCTGCATCTTCATATGTCTGTGGGTCTGATTCAACCATCAGATAGAACTTCTCTGCAAACAAAGGATCTTTCATACACTGGGCACTCTCAAACTGAGATCTAGTCCTCCTAGGATCACTAGGATTTCCAGCTAGTTCCCCAGCTGCATGAATGGTATTTGCTGCCCATTTTGGTCTTATAGGACTGTCAGGATCTGCAATTAAATCATCATTATCAGACATATCAGAATCAACAAACTCATTTGTCTCTTCATTTACATTCAATGGTTCTGGTGGTGAAGAAGACTCTCCAACTTCAACTGCTGCTAAAGGCTCTTCTTGGAACTGAACACTCCGTTCAATGAAGGCTTTGTTTGTGCTCAAGTTGATCAGCTTGTACCCTTTTGAATCTTCAAAATACCCAACAAATAGGCACTTTTTGCTTTGGGGCTGCAAATCTTTTCTCTTTTCAGTTGGAATTCTAGTGCAAGCTTTTGATCCAAAAATCCTGAAATGGGTCACATCTGGCTTGTGCCCACTCCAAGCTTCGAAAGGAGTCATACCATCAAGTTGTTTATGAGGCACCCTATTCTGGATATAAGATGCATAGTTTATAGCCTTGGCCCAAAACTTTGGTGGAAAATTCTTAGCCTCCATCATATAGGTTGCCATCTCCTTCAGTGATCTGTTCTTTCTCTCAGCAACACCATTTTGCTGTGGTGTGTAAGGGATTGAATGCTGCATCTAAATACCTGCATCTTTACAATATTGAATGAACTCAAACTTGACATACTCACCACCATTGTTAGATCTGAGGATCTTGAGTCTCCTCCCAGACTGGTTTTCAACCAAGGCCTTAAAGACTTTGAAGAGGTCAAAAACTTCAGATTTATGCTTCAGGAAGTAAACCCAACAATACCTGAAAAATTCATGTATGAAGGTCAATGCATATTTGGCTTGACTCGTTGACATATGAGGAAATGGACCAGCAACATCCATGTGGATCGACTCAGGATGTGATAAGGTTCTCTCATGCTTAACTCTCTCAAATTTATGCTCTTGGTGTTTTCCTAGGATACAACCTTGACAGACTCCCTTGGAAAACTTAATCTTTGGTAACCCTATGACCATTTATTTTTCACTTAGATCAGAAAGATACTTATAGTTAAGCTGGCCAAATATTTCATGCCAAAGCTTGCTTGCCTCATTAGCATGAATAAGAAGAGCAAAGGGGTTTGAGTAGGGTAGAAAATGTGAAAACATGTATGCCTTCAAAGTGTGATCTACAACTCCTTTTGCAATGACTTTACCATTCGAGATCTCTGTGATATCAACATCATCAGGGGAGAAGATGAAATTCTTTGGAGACCCTGTGTGAGTCATTTGATACACTGACAAGATATTAGAGGCAAGACCTAGAACATACAATACATTACTGAACTTACCATGGTCAAGATCAATCCTTCCTTTCCCCAAACTGTCAGTGAGAGAGTCATCTCCCAGCACTATTGGTGACCTTTCGACATGTCAAGAGAGGAGAATGCCTCCTTGGTTGAAACCATATGTCTTGAAGCTCCAGATTCTATCATGAAGCTAGGTGAGCTTGATGTGCCAGCAACCAAAGCATGTACTCTCTCTCTGTTCTCTGAATTTGATCCTCCTTCCCTCTTCTTTGAGCAATCAGGAAGGGAGATGTTATTCTTCTCCAGGAGTTGGGTCAACATGTCTATTTGCTTTTTCATGCAGGAGCTTTCAGGATGATAGCCCTTAATGCAGTATGCACACTTGCTCATTTCTCCTTTGTTCTTCTTCTTCTAGAAGTTCTTCTTAGAGCCTTGGGGCTCCTCTTGAGACTTGTTCTTGTCTCTCTTTTGCTCAGGTGGCTTCTTAGCTTTCTTCTTGCCTTTTGAATCCACCCTCGAATCTCCAGCAACCAAAGCTTGGTCTTTGGAAGGTTTGATGGTGCCCATCATCACCAATTTATCTTGTTCTTGTGTGAGGGATTCCATGAAGTCTGCAAACGTAGGCATCTTCCAAGCTCGAGCTGTCAACTTGGTGGAATGGAAGGTAAAAAAAAACACTAAATAGTCAGGTCCAAGATTCGAGAGTATGTCCAAAACTAGTTGCTCTTCCTTCTTTTCAATTCCACCCTGGTTTAGCTGCAAAACAAGGGCTTTAAACTTGGAAAAGTAGAGTTGTAGGGATTCGAAGCTGTTGGGACTCAAAGAGATCAATTCATTCTTGATTTGATGTCCTCTCATCTCATCTATATTACCAAAAATCTCTACAAGCTTCTCCCATACTTCATTAGGTGATGTCAATCCATCAAGATGGAAGAGGAGGTCTCTTGATATGCTCAAACACAAAAGACCATAGGCCTCATCCCTCCTATTGTGCCATTTAATTTTCTCTGCAGCTGCATTGGGATCTGCCTCAGTTGCCATAGTCACCCTGTAGAGAACTTTCGCTCTCAACAGTATCTCCATCTCTTCTTTCCATTCAAAGAAATTAAATGGAGTCAAGATGATCTTCTGAGATTGATCCATAGCTCAGAAACTATGCCCTTCAGTCAGCAGAATATGCTCCCAGTCAAGATGTCGAACCTACAATAGCAATATGGAAGGAGAGAAATCGATATACAAAGGCTCTGATACCATGTGGAAATTGAACCCAAGTGATAAAACAAATGCACTCACAAAATTGCTAATCAAACATGCAAAATTACAAACAAAGGAGACTGAAATTTGGGCAGAACACTAATCTGTATTGAATAAGTGTACAATATCCAACCTTATGAAGTAATAGGCTGCTACAATATATAATTACATGAGAGATTTGAATGCATAAGGATTCCATTTGAAATATTCAAAAAGTAGGCTTACTAAATCTAGTCAAATCCCCCATAGGTGCATAAAGCAGTTTCCAAATCCACTTAAAGGCTCATGAATTGGAAAAGTCAAGTAGAAAAGCTAATAAGGGATGGAAAGAAAACTCATACATGCTTTTATTAGGAGAAAAGGATAGAGGATGATGAGGGCAAAAAACAAGTCAACTACACCTAGTCTTACTTTCCCTTTTGCCATAAATCTCAATAAAGCAGACATGCGCTAGGGAGGATTTGGAATAAAATAGACATGCTAAATATGGTTTTCAAGAGGTTTCCCAAGTGCTCCATGACTCAGTTTTATCAAGTTTGACTTCTAGGACACGTGGAAGACAACTTGCATAGAGTGGAATATAGGAAACTAGGAAAATAAGACAAAAATGGATTAATTAATGTTTAAAGTAGCTAACTATGGGTTGATTATTCTAAAAAATCCATAACATAATAGGGTTACAGAAAGGATGAATTGAACGATTATGGAAGCATCAAGGGAAATTCATCATGATCAAGATCTTCCCATGCATATATTGGCAAAATCTGCTAGGACAACTGTGTATGTACATAACCGTACTCCACATAGAGTACCTGAGAACAAGATACCTGAAGAAGTATTCTTCGGCAAGAAACTAGAAGTCAGTCATCTCAGAATATTTGGTTGTACAGTGTACATACACATTCCGAAAGAAAAGAGGACAAATTTGGATCCTTCAGGAAAGAAGGGTATATTTGTGGGATATAGTGAAATCTCAAAGGCTTACATAATATACTTCCTAGTATTAAAGAAGATTGACATCAGACGAAGACTCAACTTACAACAAATCCAGAAAAAAGACCTATTACAGAACTTGAAGAAACAAAAGTACCCAGGATCCGAGATACAACTATGAGCGAAGCAATTCCAGAAGAAGATTGAGAAATAGAAGAACCTCAGGAACCTATACATACACCCCAAGAGAAGAATCCTTACAAAATGAAACCTGCATGGGTATGAGAGGCTATCCAAGGTGCAGAAAGATATGGGGCTCCAGAATAAATGCACAGAGAAAGGAAGAGAACTAGGTCTGACTCCGGTTATGTAGACCTATTATGTGACATCATTAATAAAGAACCTTCCAACTATGAAGAAGCGACATAAAATAAAGAATGGAAGGATACTATGATCAAGGAGTACTAGCCGATCATGAAGAATGATGTCTGGGATGTTGTCCAAAGCCCAGAGGGGAAGTTTGTTGTGACTTCCAAGTGGATCTACAAGATCAAGCATGATGCAGATGGCAGCATAGAGAAATATAAAGCAAGATTTGTGGCACGTGTGTTCTCCCATAAAGAAGGAATAGATTATGAAGAAACATTTTCACGTGTAGCCAGATACACTTCTATCAAATAAATACTTTCTTTGGCTGCGGTGATGAAATGGAAGATAGATCATATGGGTGTCAAGATCGTGTTCTTGAATGGTGTAGTAGAAGAGGAAGTGTATGTGGAGCAGCCACTCGATTTTAAGACACATGTGTGCAAATTGAAGAAGGCCATGTACGATTTGAAACATGCACCTAGGACATGGTACGACAGAATTGACAGCTTCCTCACTAGCTTGGGATTTACCAAGAGTAAAGCAGATTCCAACCTTTACTACAAGTTTGAGGAAGGCAACCCAATAATTATCCTATTGTATGTAGATGACTTGTTTGTGACAAGTGAGGATGGGTTGATTGCTGACACGGAGAGGAAGCTTGCTGCCGATTTCGAGATGAAAGACTTGGGTATGATGCACTACTTTCTAGGCATGGAGGTGTGGCAGAATGCAGATGGAATGTCCTTGGGATAAGGGAAGTATGCAGTATATATCCTGAAGAGGTTCGGGATGATGGACCACAAGGCCATGACCACACCTATGGCATCGAAACTGAAGCTATTGAGTGATGCTTCATCAGAGTCGGTTGATGATATGATGTATCATTAGATGATTGGGTCCTTGATGTACCTGACGAATACGAGACTAGATATTTGCTTTGTTGTGAACACATTGATCCAGTTCTCGACGGATCCGAGACATGTTCACCTGATTGCTGCAAAGCATATTCTGAGGTACCTGAAGGGTACAGTTGATTATGGGATCAAGTATGAGGTGAATCAAAATATTAACCTGGAAGGTTATGTGGATTCAGATTGGGCAGGCAGTTCCATTGATAGGAAGAGCACTTCGGGGTGCTGCTTCAGTATGGGATCAAGTGTGATCTCTTGGTTTAGCAGGAAGCAGTCCTACGTGGCACTAAGTACAGCTGAAGCAGAGTATGTTGTATCTTGTTCGGCTAGTTGTGAGGTAGTGTGGCTAAGGAAGCTACTATCTTATTTATTTGATCTCCGGTTGGATACTACTTGTATATATTGCAACAACCAGAGTTGTGTGAAGTTGTCAGAGAACCCGGTGTTCCATGACAAGTTGAAGCATATTGAGATCAAATATCACTATATCAGGGATATGGTGTAGAGAGGAGCAGTGAAGCTCCAATATGTTGCGATGGATAAGAAGATAGTTGATGTGTTGACCAAGCCATTAGCCAAAGTGAAGTTTGAATACTTTAGGGAGAAGCTTGGCGTTCTCCAGATAGAGGTTCCTTCCAAGGGGAAGTGATGAGTCCATGCGACCTTCTAATATGGTTGTGGAAATTTTTCCCCCCATGGTCATATGTAAGTGCAGAGCCCTTCTGACATGGTTGCAAGATGTGTTCCTCCCATGGTCAAATGTAAGTACAGATCCCTTCTGACATGGTTGCGGGATGTGCTCCTCCCATGGTCAAATGTAAGAGCAGAGCCCTTCTGACATGGTTGCGAGATGTGTTCCCCCCATGGTCAAATGTAAGTGCAGATCATTTCTGACATGGTTGTGGGATGTGTTCCCCCCATGGTCAGATGTAAGTGCAGAGCCCTTCTGACATGGTTGTGGTATGTGTTCCTCCCATGGTCAGATGTAAGAGTAGAGACATTTTGACATGGTTACGGGATGTGTTCCCCCCATGGTCAGATGTAAGTGCAGATCCCTTCTAACATGGTTGTGGGATGTCTTCTCCCCATGGTCGGATGTAAGAGAAAATCCTTTCTGACATGGTTGCGGGATGTGTTCCTCCCATGGTCAAATGTAAGAGAAGAGACTTTCTGACATGGTTGCGGGATGTGTTCCTCCCATGGTCATATGTAAGAGAAGATCCTTTTTGACATGGTTGCAGGATGTTTTCCTCCCATGGTCAAGTATAAGTGTTGTAGAAGATGAAGACCTACATGGAGGCTAGGCTTACAACCAACATGAAAAAGGGATGGCTCTGTAAAACTTCCTACGACGAGTAGAATTGAGAGGTAGCACCATTTGATCGAGATAGCGGGAGCAGTGACGATGATGATGATCCAGAGATGAAGACTTGTGCTGATGAACTGTGTCAAGAGAACACCTTCCTAGTTAAGAGGGAGTGTTGATGTAATTGTAACTTCAGAATGTATTCACTTGTATATCTTATATTGTATTTCATTGTACCCCGATGTTCCTATCGGGAGAATAATTAATATAATAAATTCATATAAAGTCATAGAGGTTAACCCTCCATTCTAAGTTGGGGAAATAGTCCCCACAGTTGAGGGGCACTAGGGTTATTAGACTCTCCTAGTGAAGTCGGCCTTGGTAAGTATTGTCAAGTGGAAAACTAGTATAAATAGAGAGAAAGTCTCTCTATTGAAACACGCACACTCACTCAATTGTAGCGCATGAGTGAGAGAAGAGGAGATGGCACAAGTGAGAGAGAGAAAACCTGTCGGAGATCATCTTTGTGTATTTGGGTTTTACTTTTGCTATTGGTGCTCATTCTATCTCCGAGGAAGTTGCAGTGTTTTCTCCTTTATGGTTTCCCCAAGGAAAACTCTTTGTGTCTCTTGTTTATTGTGATTATTGATGTGCATGTTATTCTCTCAGATAATATCCTAAGATAATATTGCTTAAACGATAAAAATCTAACAGTTTCCCAATTTACCAAATAGAATTTTTTGGTATTATATTTTCCACCTTTACAAATTCTCTAATATATGTACAAAGCTTATATAAAATTCCAATAGGAGCAAGAACCTGGAGGAGAATTGAAAGAGGGGAAGATAGGATAGAACCGACTTGATTAATACAACTTTACCAACTTGATTGAGCCAATGCATAACCCAACTTTGAATTTTATCCTTGAATTTATGAAGAATTTTCTTCCAATCTACCAAATTTGTTTGTTTATTTACAATAGGGACACCATGATATTTGAATGAAGTCCATTGGGTGTGACCAAAAAACCTTAACACTCTAGAGATACTTTGCATGATCTTAGGAAAGACATTCCATCCATAAATGTTACTTTTTTTCTTATTTACTTCTCCTCCAGAGGCATCTAGGAACTGATCAAGCGATTGCTTAATTATACTACCATTTATAATTGAAGCTCCACCAAGCATTATTGTATAATCTGAAAAATTATCATTATTTACATATTTAACACCCCTGGATATTCTAATACCATGAATTTTTTCTTCATCTCGTTCTTTAGAAATATTTCTCCCTAATGTTTCAACCATAAGAATATATAAGAACGAAGAGAGAGGGAAACCTTGTTGCATCCCCCTAGAAGCCCAAAATAATTTTGTTGGTCTACCATTAACCAAAGGAGAAATCCAAGGGAAAATCACACATGCCTTTATCCACTTTATAAAAATAGGAGAGAAAGCAAATCTTGAAAGAACACCATACAAACTAAGATGAACTTGATCAAAATCATTAGCCATATCTATCTTGGCTTCCATTCCCTGTTCTTTTCGAGCTACATTGGAGTGTATTGATTATTGGACTATAACTAAAGTTTTCAATTATCTATCTTTTCTCCAGGAAGCCACGATGTCATTCTGAGGTAAGCCTAGACATAAGGGGTTTCATATGATTGGAAAGAATTTCAGTTAATATATTGTAGGAAGAATTGCATAGGGAAATATGCCTAAATATTTCTTGATAATAGACCAACAATATTGATAAAAATGAATTGTAATTTAACCATATAGCCCTAGGGACTTGTTAGGGCCAATATGCCTAACCATTGTTAACACTTTTGCTTCATTGATATAATTATTTAGCATCTGATTCTCATCATTTGTGACCAATGATGGTACATTTTCCAACATTGCCTCCCTATTTGTTACATTTTCAATCCCTTACTCTGTGCACAAACCTTTAAAATGATAAAAATCTTCCTGTCAAATATCTGCACAGTCATAAATTTTGACTTCTTCAACTTTTTGAAGCTCTCGAGTATTATTCTTGAAGAAGCATGTATGGGAAAAATATGATGGAAAAGGAAAAACCCTTAATCAATTATATTCACAAAAATAGTACCATTATATAGTTCAAAGAAGAATTCCACCTCATGGAGATATTTGCTCTAGATTCTAACACCTTTGCATGGTGACTAGGCTAGACAATCTTATGCAAAATCCCTTGGTCATCATTTAGGATAAATGACTAATATACTAAATAATAAATACAAATAAAGGTGACAATATTAACTTTGTGATTGTTAGGTTAAGCCATAAGGCTAACATTCCCCCTCTCAAACACAAGTTTATGTATATGTATCAGCTAAGAAATAAACAATAATGTTGAAGTTGATATGTTGGATCTTTCAGAATCCTTCATTTGTGCTTGATTGAAAAATATGCACGAAAAAAACTCAAATTTGGATTCTAAATGGTTCATATGAAATGAACTTGAAGAGAGCTAAATTTCTGGAGTGAACAACTGCCATGTATGAGCATTCCCTGTGTGCTTGACAATTACACCATTTTCCAAGTGGTTGGTGTCTTCTGCTAATTGGTGAACATATAGTATCACCATTATACGATCAGTGAATCACTGAAAACCCCCTGAATATTTGAACATTTTTATGTGTCGATCAACATGCCAATGCATCATGTATCTGAGTCTATCATCTTCATAATTTGGTTGTTTGTTTACCATTTGGAAATTTTGGAGTCTGTCATCTACAGACTTTTGTTTCCCATTTGAAAATATTTTATCCATCTTCAACGATAGTGTATTAGATTCTACCATCTACAGAATTTTGTTGTTGAAACTTGAAGAATAACAACCGTTATCAATATTCCCCCCTTTGTCAGCTGAAAGGTGAGAAGATATGGGTTTTCATGTGGGTTACCCTGAACCAATTCACCATTGTACCATAACTACTCCCCCTTTAAAAGAAAGAGTATTTTGTAAATGTACCCCTCCTTTAAGATGCAAGAGAGTACCAATTAGATTTCAACTCAAAGTGGGCATGTGGAAACATCCACATGTTATCTCATCCCTTGAGGGCCAAGCTCAAAAGCTACGCCATAAGGGGACCACTGGAGTTATACTCTATCAGGTACAAAAAAACTATGTGCTATAAGATGAGTCTTTACTCGAGATCGTACTCTTCGGTAAGACTGATGTAATTTCTTGGTAGTTGATTTCCATTGCCGAGGATTGATCCACCCATAGTGAATATTTAATCTTGTAGGCTTGTTTTCCTTGGAACATTTTTTTGTGATGCATGATTACATTTTCCACAATGCTGACAAGGATAGAGATCAAAACATTGATCTTCCATATGACCAACTCTTTGGCAATATTGGCACTTAACACTTTGAATCTTAACTGGAACAGGTGAAGTCAAATTTGATGAAGGAATATTGCTCTCACAAATTGAATTGGTTTGGAGTAGTCTAGAATATGAAAAGTCAAATCATTTTCATATTCAAATCATGTCTTGTGCTTGTTGTTAATAATTTCTTCACAAGGTTTGATGATGGGCTTGGAAAGATCATTTTGAATTTGTTGCTTTGAAATTATTGGAAATTGATTCTCTACATGTTGTTGCACCGTTGAAATGTTTTCTTCATTGAACTCAAAAAAAAAATGTTTGAACCATAGGTTCATAGATAGCTTCATCTTCATTGGATACTACGTTTGAATTTTTCCCATTGAATTTATGTTGCACTCTTTGTTGATATGAAACATCATCATCATCATTATCATCATAAAGAATATTGTTTTGAACAAGAACTAGTTCATAATGTGTCGATGCTGGAGAAGATTGAGATCATCATCTTCAAAATTATTTATCAAGGATTCCTTCTCATCACTAGATAAGGAATCATCAGTCACAGTCTCTATTTCACAAAATTGTATTAGGTTATCTGTATCGCAATTAGCATCATTCATTTGTTTTTCAAGAATTTGTAGTTGAAGGAATTTAATCACTTGCTCCTTCACTTCAAGTTGGTCTTGAAGTTCAACAACTTGATTTTCCAATTTTTCTAAGGATTCTTGAAGTTCTTTTATGTTTTGATTATCATTTTGAAATCTCTTTCCTCCTTTACCCATTTTCACGCTCGCTTGAACTCGCTTGCTTACACTTGCTTGTTTTCATGCTCACTTGATTATATGCCAATTTTAGGGTGTCGTGCACCACCGATCATGCACCCAAAAATGTGTTTTTACAATGATTGATGGACACTTTTTCAACAATGTCCATTCAAATTAAAAAAATAGGAGCGTGTCGGGTTCAACTGAAAATGCACCTAATTACAAATTCAACTTGACTTTATTTCAAAAATACAAGTAAACTTACAAAAGGACTATTGCAAATATATTGTTCAACTAATGTTTGATTTCAAAGTTGATTTGATCTTCAAATTTGAATACTAGTTGCTCCATTTATTGATGTGTCCATTTGATTGTGTACCATAATTCCCTTTAATTTTTGGATTAGTGTTGATCTTGTGGCAAATTGAATTATGTGGAGTGCTTGTTTGTCAAATTAAATGTATCAAAGACTAGACACATATTACTATCTGCAAGCATATGTAAGTATAATGTGACAAACATAACACAATCACCATCACACATAAACTCAAAGTGTACCTAAGATCCCCCTATTCAAATTTTGGGTGGATCTAGGTTACAAGCATTATCAAAACAAGAGATATAGACCCCCTTATTCAAATTTCAGGACAGGTCAAGGATATATCCATCACCAAAATATAAAAAACTTTGATAAAGTTACTCTTAGTACTCAAGAGTTTCAGGTTTGTCTTTACAGTGAATTTCACTTTCAAAAACTTACAAATCTTTTAAAACATTTTTACGAATGGACTCTTTGTCTTTTGATTTTGTCAATTTTTTTTAAATCACCTTGCTTCTTTTAACACCATCCATTTCCCTCTTTGCATGATAAAATGATGCATAGATTCTTACTTAAACTTCTCAAATCTTTGCTTAAAATTCTCTTTTAAAAAAACTTTCGCTTTCAATTTGTAGATATTTTAGATTCAAAGCATGCTCCAAAAATTTAACTAGCTCTATGGTGTGATTATGGCAGCACGAACATATTTATGTAGAGCTAATTAAGCAATTTACATATTTTGTTTCCTTTAAGGGTTATATATGTTCAATTTCTAACCTGACTACGTAGTTTGAATTTTTGTCCAATCATGTTTTCTGATCAGTGTTGAGAGTCTCGCTATTCGGATATATTTCCTACATGAAACCATTTTTGTCAAGTGGAATAACTCCCGAATTCTTATTATTTCTCCATAGAATGCCTTTATTTATACATCTACGATGACTCTTGGGATCACACATCCGAGAGTCTCTTCATATTCCTAATATTTACAATAACGTATAATCCCGACGGATTATATTCCAACAATCCCCCCCTTAATCCAAAGGGGTGTTAGTAAGTCCGAGCATGTTTCTGAATTTTTTAAACTTTTTTCGTCCAAGCGCTTTGGTGAAGATGTCTGCAACTTTATCATTTGTGGAACAATGTCAAAGATGGACTGTCTTGGCCTCTACATGATGTCGAATCAAATGATACTTTGTGTTGATGTGTTTGGTTCGATCATGGAATCTGGGATTCTTAGCCAGCTTGATTGCAGAAGTATTATCGATCAATAATGGAGTGGAGTTCTCTTGTTTTTCTTGAAAATCTTCAAGTATCTTCCTGAGCCATACTATTTCTTTCGTTGCTTCAGCTGCAGCCACATATTCTGATTCTATTGTTGAATCTGCCGAAATTGACTGTTTGCGTGATCTCCATGAGACAGCTGCTGATCCAAGACTCATAGTGTATCCAGAAGTTGATACTCCTGTCTCCTTATCGCCATCAAAATATGAGTCTGAGTACCCAATAACTTTGAAGTCATCCACCTTAGAGTACTTGAGTCCAACGTCTTGAGTCCCCTTCAAGTATCTTAGAACTCTTTTTGTAGCTGACCAATGTCCTTCACAAGGTTTATGCATGAACCTTGAAAGTATGCCAACAACATAAGAAATATCTGGTCTAGTTGTTGTAAGGTAGATAAGTCTTCCTACAAGTTGTCGATACTTGGTCGCATCCTCAAATTATTTTCCTTCGCTTGATGTGAGCTGCTTTTTCTGTTCCATTGGAGTAGAGATAGGGTTGCATTCTGTCATGCAAAATTTGTCTAGTAGTTCTCCAACATATTTTTCCTGAGATAGGAATATGTACTTAGGATGTTGAGTGACTTCAATTCCTAAGTAATAGTGGAGATGTCCCATATCTGTCATTTCAAAGATCTTTTTCAAATCTTTCTTTATGGATGCTATATAGCTCTGATTGTTCCCTGTCATCAAAAGATCATCTACGTACACCACAAGATACACAATAGATCTTCCAACTTTCTTTATAAACAGTGTTGCATCATCAAGATCAAAATGTTCGAAATTTAACTTCAAAATATGCTCGGTTAATTTTTCATACCATGCGCGAGGCGCTTGTTTTAGGCCATACAAGGATTTGACAAGCTTGCATACCTTTTGTTCTTTTCCTTTCACAACAAAGCCTTCTGGCTGAGAAATGAAGACATTCTCTTTCAAGTCTCCATTCAAGAAAGAAGTCTTCACATCCATTTGATGAACTTTCCACCCATTCTGAGCAGCTAAAGAGAGTAAGGTACGGATGGTAGCCCATTTTGCTGTAGGAGAAAACGTTTCTTCATAGTCAATTCCTTCCTTCTGTGCATAGCCTTTTGCTACAAGCCTCACTTTGTGCTTGTCAAGTGAGCCATCTAATCTGTATTTGTTCTTGTACACCCACTTGCAGCCAATTGGTTTGGTTCCAACTGGAGGGTCAACCAGCTTCCAAGTTCCATTCTTCATGAGTGCATCATACTCATTCTGCATAGCTTCTTTCCACTCAACTCGAGTAGAAGCTTCTTCAAAGGAAGTTGGTTCAAAGTTAGCAGATAAATTAAATTCACAATCAAATGATACATCCATTTCAACACCTGAATTATCTGCTTCTCCTCCATCTTCATGTCTTTTAGAACTTCTCGTTCCCGTCTTTCCAACTTCATCCGGATGGACACTTTCAAGTGTCTTTGTGGCCCATTTAGGAATCTTCCGTGATGGTCCTGGTTGATCAGCTGGTGGAAAGAAAATTAAGGTGCAGAACGCATATAGATAATAGGCAGACTCCAACACAGAAAATAGCAGGTAAAACATGCAGAGGAAATGCATGGGCAAAAATTAGGGTTTAGTCGATGAAATGAGCTATTTGAATGGCATGCAAGTAATAATATGCACTCAGAGAATATGCCAGATTGGGAAATTCTAGACTGCGGGCAGAAATTCTTGAAACGTCTACTGGCAAGAGGACGCAGAGGGCATATGCCAGAGCTGAGCCGGCAAGCCTCTTCAACGGAAGTGAGTCTGGCAGATTGAAAGCAGGAGAATGGCAGGCAGATTGGAAAGCATGCAGGAAGGATTTATGGAGCTCTGATACCACTGTCAGGTGGAATAACTCCCGAATTCTTATTATTTCTCCATAGAATGCCTTTATTTATACATCTACGATGACTCTTGGGATCACACATCCGCGAGTCTCTTCATATTCCTAATATTTACAACAACGCATAATCCCGATGGATTATATTCCAACAATTTTCAGTGTTGAAGGAGGTATGGATCTCACTAGCGAGTTTCTTCATGGAGGTAACTCTTTTGCCTGGAAATTCAGACTCAAAAATAATTTAGTACTGATAAATTCATGGAGTATTATTGATGTAGAACAGATCGTTGATGGTGATGCTAGGATTTCTGATGTAGAGGATCAAAGCATACATCTCTTCTTCTTGGAATGCTTCACGGAGCTTCTCAAGGCGATTCACATCTTCTGCATAGGAAAATACGTTTCAGTCTTCTCTAGAGGTTACAAGGGTTGGCGCTAGTGGAAGGAGATCGTTGTGGAGTATGGCTATAGGAGATGCCAAATTGTGATTTTAGAATTGAAGGAGATCGTTGTTGAACGCTGCTAGATCGACGTTAGATCACTGGGGGATTTAAATCGCAGGTCAGTTTGCACAATGGAGATCACTTGCTAAGATTGGGGATCACAGATTCAGATTGGAGATTGGATATTTGGTAGACTTTGCAGATATTTGGTCGATGATGAAGAGGATGATGGCAGTGGGCAGATGGTTCATGGCCAATTACACAGAAATTCCCACCATGACGGTTGGATTCAATTCAAACTAACTTCATAAAACCATGGAGATTTAATGGAAAACAATCAGAAATCATAGGCGAGTGTTTTGATGGGAATTGATCAACAAATTCTGCGACCCATATAGAAGGGAAACCCATTGGAGGCCAGGAAGCAAGAATCCGAGAAGAAAATAACAGAGAAGACAAATGATAACATTGTGCGTTGGCTATAGATCACTGCTATCTAAAAAGAAAATTCAGAATATAACCTTGAACCAAAATATGACTGGAACTCCTCCTTTTCTTAAAAAAAACTATAGATCTATGTAAAAGAATTGCCAAATCCAAACGGATCTGAAGCAATTTACAATTTGAACCCTTGAATAAACAAATCTAATAAATCTTAATACAGAAAGCTCATATATTATGAATAATTGCATATATGATCAGATCTATGGAGCAGATCTATGATTGAAAAATAAACCTATAAATCGATAAGAAGGTCTAGAGAATTTTCTACATTTTTGAATTATTCACTGCTAGCTTTCCTTATGACAACATTGATAACACCCAAAGTCATTGTCTTTAAATCTGAAATTTGATCCAATCTTGTTTATTTCCTGGCTTCATCATCTCAACATCCACCTTTCCACCATCAATCAATTCTGCATGGAAGAAATTTTCATGGATCAATTCATCATGGCTTTGACGCCAAATGAAGAAACATGTATGGGAAAAATATAAAGGAAAAGGAAAAAACCTTAATCAATTATATTCACACAAATAGTACCATTATATAGTACAAAGAAGAATGCCACCTCATGGAGAAATTTTCTCTAGATTCTAACACCTTTGCATGGTGACTAGGCTGGGAATCTTATCCAAAATCCCTTGGTCATCATTTAGGATAAATGACTAATATCCTAAATAAGAAATACAAATAAAGGTGAAAATATTAACTTTGTGATTGTTAGGTTAATACATAAGGCTAACAATTCTTGTGAAGTATTTGTTTGGCATGATTATGAAAAAAGAGGTATTTCTATCACTCCTCTTTAACCTAATGGCATGGGATTTTATCCTCCAAGTCTATTTTTCTTTCCCACGGGTTTCATTTAGTTTTGTACTTAAGAATTGTTCTTTCTGAATGTACTCGTATGTTATGTCCTTTGAATCTATCTGTACCAACAAGGTGCTCAAATTCCGCTAAAAATATTCCCATTCTATGTGAGGGGAATGACATAATTTTTTATCCCAAGATTTTAGTTATGCCTTTACAACGTGAAGCTTTGATTCCCAAATAAAGGATGGGGAACCCACCATATATCTTCTCCAAGTATTTTCAATAATGTGATGGAATTATTCATTCTTTAACCACAAAGGGTTAAAATGAAAAGGATTAGGACCTTGATTTCCCAATTCCTCCAGAGTCTGCATAATTGACTTATGGTTTGAAGTTGTATTTGATAGAATTTTAACATTCATTAAATAATATGATTGAAAAATATATCTATGAACAAGAAATATGTCCAACCTAGCCACAATATGCCTAGGACCAACTCTCCTATTGGTCCAAGTATAAGTTCCTTTCTTCGGATATATACCCACCAAATCAAAATCCCCAATCAACTCTTCTAAATTTTCTTCAGAATGATCCCTGACAAGAGAACCTCCTCTTCTTTCCTTATGAGAGATGGCCACATTGAAGTCCCCAACTAGAATTCTACATTGACAATCTCAAACAGAATATAAGGAATTCCAGAAGTCATGATTAAGACTATGTTGAATTGGCTTGTACATATTACAAAATTTTAGCCTTTCTTGAGTACCAATAACTTCCAATTCATCCATAACCCAATTCCTATTTTATTTTTTCTATTTAAGGACATACTTATTTTTGTCGCAATAAATTGCCAATCCACTTGAAACCCTTCGAGATTTCACTGCAATACCTTCACCATTATTTCAAATTTTATTGAAAACTTGAATTACTTTGATGGCTAACATTTTTGTCTCCTAGATTAAAATAATGGAGAGACATTCTTTATGGATCATATTCTGTATTGTTTCCACTTACTACGTTCCTCCTAAACCTCTATAGTTCCAAGAGACATTGTTCAGTTTTTTTTTGAATGCGCTCCAAATTTGTCTCCTACTTCTGTTGTTTTTGCCTTTTTTCTCGTTGTGGTTCCTTTGATAAGCATTTCAAGGGAAGCCTACTTACCCAACTTATTTTCTCTATCAACTTCACCTATTCTAGGTTTCTTTCTTGATTTTTCTCATGATTTTTTTCTCATCGATCTTTCTTCCTATGTTTCCTCTAAGGATTCATCAAGGATTTGTTGCATGGATTGTTCTGCCTTATATTGTTCAGAGTCTATTGGTTCACTAAGAAAAAGAATGTTAACTTCTAAAATTGGTCGTGAAGGAATATTAGGAGTACTAGATTCAACCCCTAGCTATTCGACGACTGTTTGAGAAGAAGGATGGCTATGATCTTCACTAGACTTTATTGATTTCTCTAAATGACCTTCATGATTTCTTGCATCATCCAAAGATTGAAACTGATTTGAGGTGGAATGCTCCGATGGATTTTTAGCGAGTGAATTGATCTGTATTTTCCCTCTTTTTACAACTCATTTCCATTCCTTTGCTTGTTCAAATTCTATTTCCTTCACCACATTTTGCAAACAATATCTTGAAAATGATTGTATTTGTGGAGTTTCTTACATTTAAAAGGAAATTGATCATAATCCAGTGTTTGAACGTGTGACCAACTATTCATAACCATATTTACAAGCTCTGGAAGGATCTTACCCAGATCCACCTCCACACAAATTCGAGCACAAGAGAACATAGGATATTTAGGTTTTGACTTATATATGTATATTCCTAAGGAGTTCCCAATGGTTTCTAAGACTTCATCAGACCAAGAATGTATAGGAAGGTGTGGTAATTTTACCCAAGTGGAACACCTAAGGGGATATATATTTTAGAATCTTTGATGTATTGCAACTATTTAGATACATACCTCAAGGACCCATGAAGTATGATCCATTTAGAAATATTAAATATCAATCAACTTTGAATTCAAAGACGAATGTATAATATTGTTGTAATCCCTCAGATTGCAAGGTTACCAGTAATACACATAAAGAATCATATAAACATAATAGATACAAGAGAAAAGAATAGTGGATAGAATAACAACTTATATTACTCAATACACATGTGAATTCATACAATAAATTGAACCGAGTTCTTATCTGCATCAACAACTTGTTTATAAATTTACAAACAAGTTATGGGAACTACTTGTCGGTTCACCCAATTGACACGACCGATGAGGATGACCTAATCTACAATTAGTTGGCTAACGAGTCTAGTTGGATAAGCCGACTAGCTCCTCCAACATCTCCCCCAGGAACAAAATCTTTCTTCGTCTCGAAGAAATAGGGGAGGTGACAAAATAGGTTGTCTTAAGTAGTTCCTACAATTTCTTTGTTATGGACTATGTTGTCTGATTGATGGTTGTTTTTGTACGCAAATCTCCACAATGGATTCTACTGTAACTACTAACTGGTGCTTGAATTCTTCCCAATTGCGGAGTGTTTTCTGGATATTGATGGTCAAGGTTGTGATGCTTGACTAGTTCGACATCTTCTGTTGTATCATTAGGTCCACGATATTACTCATGTCGAGGCCTAAAAATTGTGCTTTCTCCTCTGTAGTTTCAAGTAATATCTTCATGTGTGGGTGAATCTCATCGAGGTTGTCCAAGCTAGGATTGGATTGAGTTATCCATTGGTGTGCTTGTTTCTCAACTTTGTCCATCTTTGTTGTCTCTTCTGCAAGTTGGTATTTAATTGTTTTATTCATCTCTTCTGTGTCTCATCGCTGGATCTGTAGTGATTTAATGTGCTCACGTGTATTCCTTGGCTATTGAAACATTTGTATATAGCAGGTGACCCAACTTCTTAGGACTTCCTCTGTTACATTAGATTCTTCAAAATGTTCTTTCAGTACTTTGTGAGCTTTTGAGAACGCTGTAAACTGATTTCTTAACAATACAGAAGTATGTTCTGTCTACTCTTCCTTATTTTCTTGTAGTTGTGTTTAAAGACTAGACGCGACATTTTCAAACAATTGGTATGCCTAATCCAATGGTTTTTCGGTGTCTGCTTCTTGTGGTATTGGTATGACTTGTTGAGCCAAAACCCTTCATTTTGTTAGGAATTCTATTTGTTTTGTTTTGAGTTTTGTAATTTGTACATGTTTTCTTTGTTTCCTTGATCTAGACTCTTGGTTGAGGGCCTCCATCAATCGATATAACTCATCATATTTGATCTTATGTGTATCCACTATTGTGGTTGACCCTAGTTGAGCAGAGTGGATGATTGATGTTATTTGCTATTGTGTTTATTGTACTTGTTGTTGTTTCTTATCTTTTTTTTTTTAATTTTTATCTTTCTTTTCTTTTCTTTTTTCGCCAATCTTGGTTTCTATTTTGTGCATCATATGCTCCTGTCGACAATGGATCTATCTGTTGTTTCTCTGTCAGTTGTTCTGTTATACTTCCTGGTAAGTCGTGCTTTATCAATTGTATTGTGGAAAGGGGATTAATGGATGGTTACGTAATTACCGGTAGTGTGAGAAGTGGAACTGAAGTTGAAGGTGGTGTAGGCGAAAGTAGGTGCTCTGAAGTTGATGGAGGGTTCTGGGTGGAGTCTATCAGCATTGGGTTCTCGACTACTAGTGGTGAGGCGATAGGTTCATTATGTTCGACAGAATTGAGGAGGTCCACCATTTCTTAATCTATTTCTAATGTTTCAGTTTGGTCATTTGCATCAAGTTCACCTAATATGTCTCCTTCCTCGACTTCATTGATTGGAAATAAGGGATTTCCAGTGGATGGTATGAATGATGAGATGTGTGGGGCAACAACGTCAGAAGTTTTGTCAGGATTTCTTTGAAATGTAGATTTAATAACTCCGACAATCTTTGGTTTTGGTACATAATTTTGTGGTTGGTCAAGATGATTCTTTTATTTTGACTGCTTTGCTTCTTCTTCCATGAATCTTTTCAATTGTGATTCAACGAATACCTTATTCTTAGAAGCATCCTCCAATATATCAACAACTCTAGCATGTAGCTCATCCTCATCATCTGATTCCTCTGGGAGAATGAGTCTGTGTTTCCCTTTCCCTTTAACTAGACTACTTTTCTTCTTTCAGGATTTAGATATTTCCAGATCTAGTTGTCGAATGTTATGCTTTGTCATAGCATACTCTGGTTTGTCGAGCTAAGTTTCCTCATCTGATTGCTCCTCCTCCTCCTGGTGTTGTGTCGATACAAGGGCTTATTGTGTCTGCGGTACTGTTACTATTTGAAGAGTTTTTATCTCTTCTTTTGGTGTGTCCTCCAGGGTAAAGGTGTTGATATGAAGATGTGCTTCATAATATTCCTCTTTCTCATGGTCGGTTAAGGGATCGACAATCGGTTGATCAGTTTTCTTTGCAAGCACTGGTATGGATATCTTATTGTTAGATTGTCATGCTAACTCTGTGAAGATATCCTCAACCGATGGATAATAATCGAGAGTTTTATCTTTCCCTGCGGCTCCCTGCATGAACCAGACTGCAGTGTGGTCCAACTCTAACTGGATATGTGTTGTCGGTGGCAGACTTCTTCGGATATTATGGGGTACCCTCCATATGGCCATTTTGATCTTTAAATGTTGGAACTAGTTGTCTAATAATACTTTGGATGCTTCTAGTTCTTAAGAATTCCCCGCCATTGAGAATGGCTTGAAGTTCCACAGATGGAATCTCGTCGGCTCAAGGAACTGTGAGTCTCCAATAGGTCATATGTAGTACATCGCAATCCATATGATTAGAAACAAAAATCTGATTGATGCGCCTTCTTGCTGACATTTTATGCAGATATTCTTGACAAGTTCAACTAAGTATTGCGCCCAACAATAGGTTTTCCCTGTCTCTGTTATGTTGTCGACAACTTCTAACATGGCGAGCCTTAAATCACATTTGCGCGTTGTAGTTGTTAGTCCTGCAGACACAATTTTTTCTACTATCTTAGGTGTGGTGTACTGAATCTGGTTGATTACCAGTCCTTTATAGTTATTTCCAATTTGAGTGCCTGTTAGTTTTTCAACCAACCCTGATTTTGACCCTACTAGAATTGGTTCACCCTTGTTTGATAATCCTGTGAGTTTATAAATGACATCATCAGATACCTCAATAGGTTTGTCAAAGTAGAATTTCCCATTGTGATACTGATTGATGTTGAATTTTGCTATGATTTATTTTATTCCCCTGAAGCTTGCCATGAGCGGTGCATTTATATAACCCATAATAGTGTTGGCATTGAATTTTTGAGCTTCTGTTGTCATTTTCTTATCTACATATGCCCACTTTTTTATTTCTTCCCATCGTCTCGACCATGATGATTCCTGAAATTTTGCTTTACTGATGTTTTTGAGTCTTTGTATCAATGGGGTTGTGGCGGTTTCTAGCTCCTTTGCTTTGCTGGTTGCAGATATTGTTTTCTTTGGTACCATTATGTCGGTAAATTGCTCTAGTTCTTGAACATGTATCTTAATCTCAGGAATCTGATAGCTCTATCTCTCTATCTCTTCGTAAAATGATGTGAAGTCTTCATCTGATGTGGTATTTATAGGTGGAGCGGGTAGTGATCTAGTCCATGAAGATATTAATGGCAGAGTTGACTGAGAAGGATGCTTCATTGAAAGTTCCTTAAATGCACACTAGTTTTGGTGCTACTTCTGTCGGTGATCATGATGATTTGATTGGACCATTGGGCGTTTCTTTCGTCGATATCCATCATGGTTGTGAAAATGTCGATGGGATGGGCGGTATTCATCTTGTCAATGGTTATATTTTCGGTAGCTAATTCTTTCGAATGGTATTTTTCTACTTCCTTCCTGAGAGTAAGTCCCTGTCATTTTGATTTTATTGGATTGTTTCTTTTGTTGCTTTTAGGTTTTTATAGATTTTTTTCAAGTTTTGTTGATAGCTATGAAACTAATTTTTTTTCCAGTTTCATATCGCTTTAGTCAGGCACCATTAACAAGTTTCTGAAATACTTTTCCTTGTAACGTTCTCAGTCGAACTGATCCATTGGCATTGATTTATTCAACGATGTAACGTCCCATCCATTATGTATGCAGTTTTTTAGGTTTTCCTTTAATTCAACTGTTATACAACAGCGCAAGGTCTCTAACTGACAAGTTTTTGTTTTTGATGTCTCGGTCATGCCATGCTTTCTGTTGTTGCTTTTGAATCTCTTGGTGTTGTATAGAGATTAATCGATGTTCCTCTAGTTTAGCTAGGTTCATTAGTTGCTTCTTCTTAGCCTCTTCGACATTAATATGTAATATGTCGACGATTACTGGTGTCTGTTGTCGAAAATGTAGGGGGGCGACTGCTTCTTATCCATAGACAATTCTAAACGATGTCTAGTATGGAGATCACTTATATGTTGTTCTATATGCCCATAGGACATCGAGAATTTTCTCATCCCAATCATCTTTGTTTGTGTTGCAAATTTTTGTTAAGCCCATTGTTAAGGTTTTGTTAAATGCTTCAATTGCACCATTAGACCGAGGATGATAAGCTTTGCTTCTTCTATGGTCAATTTTGAACTGATATGTTAAGGCTGCAATGGTTCTTTTAATAAAATGTGATCCCTGGTCGTTGATTAGAGTCAATGGATAACCGAATCTAGTAATGATATTTTCAGATATAAATTTGGAAGCTACTTCACTAGAACAGGTTTCGACAGGTTCTACCTCCGCCCATTTAGTAACGTATTCAAATGCTATTATGATATAGCATGCTCCTAACCTTCTAGCAGGAACTAGGAATGGTCCTATAAATTCGATAGCCAAATTTTGAACGTTAAACTTGGATTTACTGATATTAAGGGATCTCAGTGCTTGGTAGGGGTCGACCTAAACGTTGACAACGATCACATTTACTGACAAACTTTCGATAGTTTTTGTATAAAGTCGGCCACCATAGTCCCAACTGTTGGATATTTTTAGCAGTCATGTCAGACTAAAAATGTCCTCCAGCTGGGCCATAATGTGCTTCATGCATTATGCTCTCTTTCATTCTCCAGAACGCATCGACGGAGTACCTCATCCAAGCCTAGTTTATATAGGAACCAGTTAATTAGACTATACGATGCAACTTTCATTTCTAAAATTTGTTTCTTTTTGGTACTCATTCCCTCAGGTGCTTGCATTAGAGGAAATTTCAACCCAAAATGGGCCTTTTAACTTTAACTCAAATTCCATGCCATCATGTCTTAGCCAATGAAATTGATTTAAATTTGAAATACTGTATAGGTCTTAAACACTTTTTTAATCTAAACGAGTAGCACTCATGTCATATGACCTCATTGAGAATTTAATATGCAAATGGAGTTGGGAATGGGTATATCAAGGTGACTATGTTTATCTCTCGGAAGTCTACACAGATTCTCAATTTTGTCAGGTCATGCTTCTTTGGTTGCACGGCCATTGGGATTTCCCATTCCCACTGGTCGATAATGATAGATGATACCAGTTGCTAACATATTGTCGATCTCTTTTTTCAGTATATCCTTATATTTATGGGCGAGTTTGTAAGGTCATTTCTTTACAGGTCTTGCATCATGTTTAATGTCAATATTCATTTCATTCATTTCCTAAACTAACCCTTTAAGGTCTTTATAATCTCGTGCAAAGACATCCTGGAATTCCTTTAGTAGGTTGACTATTTCTGCCTTTTATTCTTTATTCCAGTAATCACCTATTCTTGCCATTTTTGGTTTATTATCATTAGATATGTCGACTTCTTTGGTTTTGACCTTTGCGTCCATCCATTCTGGAACATTTCTTTCATTGACTTGTCGACTTCCCTCCTTGAATTGTGAAAATGATGTTGGAAAGTCTTCTACTATCATCCAGTCAGTATCTTCTTTTACGGTTGATTCGACTTTGAATATTGTTCGAATTGGTTTCGTCATTTCCAGATGATCATATTTCCATGAAAATCTTTTCCCATTTGTACATTCGGTTTCCAGTCGAAGTCTAGTCGACTATGGTATTTTATTAGACCGAATATTATGACATGATTCTTTCGATCGACTGTGATTTTGTGTTTAATTGTTATTAACAGCCGATTTTATGAATGGTTTTATCTAAATTGTTGCTTCAACTAATTGATCATATTCTGGTATGAATTTGAAGCCTTTGGTGAAATTTTCTTTAAGTTTGTTCCATAAGAACGTTTCACCTCATGCTTCCTCCATCTTGTACCAGTTATTTGGTAGATCGTCTAATGTTGATCGAAATAGATGCAGCCACATTCGCTCATCTTTATAACCAAATCTTCTCCATTCTTTCTCACATGTACTTATGTATTTTTCAGGGTCTCGACCTTAAGTGAAGACTAGTATTTGTGCTTGATTTGTCAGCTTCTTTCCTCCAAAACTTTCAACGAAGTATGTTGAAGCTGTTGACCATGGCTATAGCCTCGACTGGTGAGTATCCCACCATCGAGCAACTTGACCTGTAAATGTCTTGACCAACCTTTAAAGTTGGTCCTGTTCACTTATGTTTTTGGATACTGGCTCAATGTGAAGTACTAGTGATTCCCTCTCTTTATATCGAAGTCGCTATCTATTTTCTGTTTTGATTGGCGCTAAAGAAGGGTATTCCCTATATTTTCTTTTGAATATTTTTGGGATTATGGACACAATGAAACATTGTCGTGCTTAATTTTTGGGAATGGCTTGAATAGTTTGGCACTCTCTTTCTTGAAGTTCGTAAGTTTCCATTTCCCAATCGTATAGTTCTGCATCTGAGTTATAACCAACTAAGTCCGGGTTCCCTAGATGAAGTTCTCCATATATATTTGGTTCGGCATAATATTCATTGTTTTGTATTTGATATATTTTTCGGACATCGACTTCTTCGTCTATGGGTTTTGTCCAAGGTTCACCTTGTGAAGGATGAATAGAAACAATCACTTTCTTCCCATTCCCTTTTAGCTTTATCCTTTCTTTATCTAATGAAAACGATTCCTTCATCTTTTGACCCCATGACTGGCCCACTAAGGCTAGGAATGAGTTGGATCTTTCCTTAGTGTTAATGATTTCGAAATCGACTTGTGTAGTAATACCTTTTATGGTCGTATCGACATTTATCCATACCCCAATAGGTTTGATGAGTCCTTGGTCAGCTAGTTAGAATATATATGCCTGATTCACTAAGTTGAGGTCTACCCAATTGTTTTCATGTATCTCTTATCATAATGTTCACTTGAGATCCAAAGTCTAGAACAAATAGTCGGACATTGTGTCCTTCGATTTCTAGGTCGACAAGTGGGTCAACATCACTCTTATACTTTTTATTTAAAATACAAATGCTCTTAGCTTGTTTATCTATGCTAGAATTATTCTTTATATTGTATAATCGATCAATAAATTGCGTAGGAGTTATCATTATGAATTAAATTAAGCAGTTCTTGAGATATATTTTGTCGACTATCATCATTTTCTTCCTATGTATCTAATTATAGAAAAATATTTGATGCATCGTTATATAATTGCTTTTGTTTTATAGGATTAGGGTAGTCATATTTGTTATTTATCTTAGTTATTCTAGGATTGTCCTTGTCAATTTTTGTTCCTTATCTTGTGACTATTTGCAAATTCTTTGTACGAGTAACACCATACTTTTGAACACACAACAAGACGTTAACATTCTTCTTTTTATTAATTTTGCCTAGCATGGTGGGAAAATCCTATAAAGAGTGATCACCAACACCACAACTGGTACAAAACTTGAGATCGGTCTAATCATTGAATGGACAGTATGCATACCGATGACCTTCTTTGAAGCACGTGTAGCACTGGATTGGTCATCGTGGTCTGGTTGATAGACTGCGTGGTAGATATGTCAGTTCTTTAGGTTTAAGTGACAGTCAGCTATTGTGTGGCTTTTGAATTCACAAATTGCGCACCGAAAGCCTTTCATTTTTCATATTGAATGGATAATATTTTGTCGCGTGTAGAACACGCTCCTGGAAGATGTCGCAAAAGAATTTTGTATGAAAAAAGCATACCTCTTGTCAATTGATGTCTTGTTGGCAATTGCATTTAGTATGTCCAATCATTGATCATTTTGTACACCATATGTCTTGGCCTTTGAGGTTAAGGTCCCATAGTGATTTTTGCATTATTTCTAATTGCTCCTCGCTATGATTGTCAACAAGTTGTACCGAGTAGTCTTCGTCTATTTCGACTTGCAATTCCTTCATAAGTGCATCTTCGTATGTATTAAACGTGTCCAGTCTAATGTGCATCCGGATATTCTTTAAAATCCCTGCAACAAACCATTGGATTAGTAATTTCTCGTCTATGTTATAATATAGTTGGTTGAGTAGGTCTTTCAGTCTTTTCTCATATTCCCGAACAATCTATGTTGGTTTCTGGACTACTGTTTTTAATTTCTTTGCAGCCAGATGCTTCGCATATGGGGTTTTGAAGAATGATAGAAATTTATGCTTTCGTAGCATTCGAAATTTTTTCGGTATATGCCATATTCCATGTCAATGCTCGCTTTCGAAAAGCACCGATGAACTATTCCATCTGTCGATCTTCGTTTGTTATTGCGTTCGCTTCCCAATTCGACTCACAGACCAACCAATGTCATCTAGGATCTTCATTTCCCTTGTAGAGGAGAGTGTGTGCAGAGAAATGCGCTATGTATCAGCCGTCGGTGTCTTCTTCTGGCAGCGATGGAGGGGGTGGTGGGAAACTCCCTGTAACCCTGTGTTGTTCACAATTGTTTTCGACGGAACTTTCGTTTCCGTCGAAAATTTTGTTTGTAGTTGTTGGTTCATTCTCGACAAGTTGTGGATCTTGTTCCTCTCCTTCTGTCGATATCCAAGTGAATTGTTTTAATTGGGATATCCTTCCTTGCGAATCCGACTGGTCTGTGTTCTCTAAATCTATGTTTGGCTGGGGGGGTGCTCCTTCATGTCCTGGTTAGAGTAAATGGATACCTCGATTAGATGGGTATGACTGAAATGTAACCCAATTTCCTTCCTCTGGTCGATGAATTACCATATGGTCGACATCATTTCCTTCGTCGTTTAGTTGACTCCAGTCACCAAACTCGCCAGCTTGTAGTCTTAGGTTTTCTTCGAAAATTTCCTGCACTCGGGCACTCTAGTTTGAATTTATCAGAGACTGAGGGGTAATATTTTGGGGTATTCTAATTTGGATAGCTTCACGTTGCTCTGTCCACATATATTCCTCCATCGGTGACACTTCTTTGTCTATGCCCTCTTCTTGTAGGTCATGACCCGACTCTGGCAGATTATCCTCATGCTCTATCAATCTAATGGCCATTCTTCTCTGGAGCATGACACCCTGCTCTCTAAGTTACTCCCTTGTCTTACACCTCTTCTCTCTTTCTATATTCTGTAAATACAGAGTGCTTTTGTGAGTCATTGTCTGAATTATTTCCTTCTTGGCCCAACTTTTCATTGTTGGCGGTGGCTTCTTCACAATCGACTAGAATTCCTCTACTCTACCTCGAAACATGAACATCTACACCCCCATAGCCTACTCGACGCTTTAGTAAGCCTGGGTGGATCTATCTATTTTCTTAAGAAGTATCCCCACTCCCTTTCTGCAGCAATTTTTTCCCATGCTTCTTGCTTTTCTTCCCAGCTAGTGTTAGATGGTGTTTCAATTAATAATAATGGTCAAGGCTCGATAATGTGGCATGCTCCCTTTTCGATCAGGAACTTAAACAAAAGAGTTGGTAGCGAACAGAGAAACTGTTCGGTGAAGTCGTTATAGAACCTCTTTTGTATTCTTTCAACATAGACTCTTTCTTCCACAACACGTTCTTCACAAAATGTGTTTGCGATTCTTTCGAACCACTCTGACAAATTTGTTCGTCCACCTCTCATCAGTCTCCGGAGTAACTCGTTGTCCTTATTTTCTACTGGATTTTTCATCTAGTAACTTATTTAGATATTGTGGTATGGATTCTACAAACTTCTCATGTGTCTCAGAGAAGAATTTATCCTTGGCTTGCGCAATAGTCATCCTGTTTCTTCTAGCGTAGTTCTGCAAATAGTTCATAATTTTATGCTCCCACCAGTTCTTAATATCTTGCTCTGAGATCATCTGGTCATGGTCATTTCATTCGTATATGTACTACCGACAATGAAACCAATGTTCTAATTACTCATATTGCAAGGTTACCAGTAATACACATAAAGAATCATATAAACATTGTTAGGATATTTAGACACTTAGGAGTTAGTTAACGTCAACTTGTGTAATATATCCGTTAGGTAAAAGTGTGTTTTTTTAGTATGCATTAGTATGCATTTGTAAATATTCTAATCCGATGGTCACGATATGTTCTAGACATAGAGTGATCCGATGGTTCAACTTCTCTTAGATCATACATACCATTGATCCGTGGCTTAGCACCCGATTGGTCTATGATCTCTATTTAAAGAGCATAGAGGGTCCTTAGCTAGTTGATCGATTATGAGAAGCTCATATGTAACTTTCTTTCTTTTGCATAATAAATTTCTCCAAGTAGCTATTTGGCTGGGGCCATGGACTATTTCCCTCTCGAGGGTTTTAACCATGTGATAAACATCGGTGTTTTGATCTGTGATCTATTTGTGTGAAGCAGTTGTTGAAGGTGTTCAGTCCTTTGGGAGTACCCTGTGTACCCGAACATGGTATCAGAACTTTTATGAAGAGCCGCTTTCGGTTTTGATCAAGATCTGGAACCGGTGTTGTTGAAACTTTGAAAGGGTTTTTGGTTCTGGATTTTCTGTGCATTTGTGGCCTGTGGGAGCTATTTCATTACGTCTGGAGTGCCGTTTCCATTTGAAAATAGTCTTCGTTTCACCGAAAACCATTTTCGTTTGCTCCAGAAACACCCATTTTGGCAAATATGAAGGTATAATGTTACAGTGACGGATTTGTTTTTTTTAAATCTCTCATATTTTATCAGTTTGTTATTAGATATTTTCTATTTTAGTCTCGGATTGTTGCCTTCCCTGACTGCGTATGCTCTTTGCCGTGTACCTTGCCCGATCCCAGCGAATCAGAAACAGTAAGGAAAAGTTTTTTTCTTGTTTTCTCGGCTATGTATGCTCTTTGCCATGCACCTTGTGTGATCACGGCAAATCAGAAACAACGAGAAAACTTGAAAACATAGAAGTTCTGGGTAAGACGAAGATCTAACCCCATTGTGTGGAAAAAAAAAATTTGTTTTTGTTTTTCGTTTTTTTTGTGATTTGCAAAAAAAGAAAGCAAACACGGAGAACAAGAGAGAAGAGTTTAAAAAAAAAAAAACCTTCCTCTTTCGATTATTTTACGTACCTTTTAAACTTAGCTCACTTAGTCCAAAGTTGTTTTATTACTTAATAGGTCTAGTTCAAGTTTTATTAAGCTACTTTTTAGTGCATGCAATTTCTATTTTCAAATTATTTTATTGTAAAAGTGCATCTCACATAAATAAAATAAAATAAAAGTGAGTCACTTAAGTTTTTTGATTTATTGCCGCACTATTTAAAAGTCACATTATTGTAAAAATGAACATCACCTATTCTACAAAAGTGATTCACTTCAAAGCAACTTTATTGTAAAATTGATTGTCAAAGGTTGATCTTGGCAAGAGGGGGCTTCTTTTTTTAGTTGGTCAAGTTAATATCTGCCACGTAACTATTGGGGACATCTTCAACATTTTATTTGATCAAGCATAACTTCATCATCTAGAATCAGTTTTAAGTGCTGTTTTTTTTAAACCGCATATTTTTTCGAGCTCTTTGCATCCAAACAGTTAGTTTCTATTCTTTCAATCATTTTTTTATAGTATGTCCACCCCTTGTGATATTATACTTACAAGTTCTAACTATTTTTCATGGAAATCTCGTATGGAGGATGTTCTGCGAAGTAGGGGACTTTTTAGGATAACCTCAGGGAAAGAAACAGAACCCATTGATGATGATAAGAAAATTAAATGGACAAATAGATGTGATGAAGCTCGTGGATTGATTGGGATGTCAATATCTACTGATTTGCGATTCCACATATTTGGAATTGATGAACCTAATCTCGCTTGGGAAAAGTTGGAATCTGTGTTTGGTAAACACAATGAAATTCGGGGTCATCAACTTGAAAATGAGTTGCTTTTCTTGAATCCAAATGATTTTTCATGCATTCAAAAATATTTATCTAAGTATAAAACTCTTAGACTATTATGTGTAGAATGAAAGATTAAGAAAGAATACAAACAATGTATTTATCATATTCTTTCAAAACTTGGAACTGCATATTCTATTTTTGTATCTACATTCTACTCCATGGAATAATAATTGACTGCAGCTAGCTATCAAGAGCCTAGCCTTGAATCCTTTTGTGATTCCTTAATTAGAGAGCAAGATAAGTTCATTCATCTTGGAATAATTAACAATGCAGATACATCTGGGAAAGCCTTATTGTCCCAACAGAAAGAAAAGTCCAAGCCTCCCAAGAAACAGAATTTTCACAATAATAAGCCAAACAACAAGGGTCTCAAACCCTCTCAGTCAACTCCTTCTTTAAAAAATAACAAAGGATCCAAGGAAAAAGGAAAGAAGACTGAGCGTCATTGCAATTTTTGTGGGAAAGATAATCATGATGAATCTAAGTGTTTTAAGAAGATGGCAGCCTTGGAAGCAGCAATGAAGAAGCACCACATTAGCCTAGATTCGTCTTCAAGATCTACCTCTCATGGACATGCACTTTGCGCTTCTGGTTACTCTTATATTAGCATCTTCTTCTTCTACTTCAGTTGAATGGCTCATTGATTCTGGAGCATCTTATCATATGGCTAAGGATAAAGCCATCTTTTCTACTATGCATGAATGTAACACCAAACAAATATTTGTTGGTGATGATAGATCTCTAAGTGTTGTAGGATCTGGAACAGTTCCAGTAGAAAATGGTCATTTCAGTGATGTACTATGTGTTCCAAAAATTTCCTGCAATTTGTTATCAATCTATCAAATTACTCATTCAGGTGAAGGTAAAACTGTGACGTTTACACCTCACCAAGTTGTAATCAAGGATTTTAAAAATCCTCAAAATATCCTTGCTTTTGGAACTGTTGATGATATTACCAGTTTGTACAAATTTAGCAACTTTGGGTTATCACCTTTTCCTTCAGTTTTTGTTGCTCATAGTGATAACTTGAGCAAACTTTCGCATGAGCGATTTCGTCACTTAAATTATCGCTCATTGCAACAACTATGTAAAGACAATATGATGACTGGTCTTCCGCTGGTATCTTGCAAGGATGGTGTCTGTTCCAATTGTGTACTCGGAAAACATCATCGGGACAATTTTGACAAACGTGCCTCTTGGCACGCCTCGGTTCCCTTGGAGCTTGTGCATAATGACTTGTGTGACCCTCTTCCATCTGCTTCATTTTCTGGTTTCAAATATTTCTTAACCTTCATTGATGACTACTCCATACGTACTTGGTTTTACTTGCTAAAACTTAAGAGCAAAGTATTTAACATGTTCTTGGCCTACAAGGCCCTTGTTGAAAAACAATTTGGTCATCAAATTATTAAGTTAAGATCTGACAATGGAGGAGAATATGTTAACAACAAGTTCACTACTTTTTGCACTGAACAAGGAATCCAACAACATCACACTGTTTCATATACACCACAACAAAATGGTGTAGCTGAACGGAAGAACCGCACTTTAAAATAAATGGTTAATTGTATGATCCAATCTAAAGGACTGAGTCTTCAATATTGGGATGAGGCCATAAATTGTGCAAATTACATAGTTAATCGCACACCCACTAAATTTTTACAAAGTATAACATTGAAAGAAGCATGCAGTAAAATTAAACCAGATGTAAGTCACTTTCGTGTGTTTGGTTGTGAAGCATGGGCTCACATTTTGGATGAAAAAAGGAAAGCATTACAGCCTAAAAGTGAAAAGTGCATATTTGTTAGATATTCTAAAGATGTAAAAGGTTATAGACTTCTTCAGCCACATTCTCATGATATAATCATTAGAAGAGATGTTAAATTTGATGAAAATCTCTTGGCCTACGAGCCTAACTTGGCGGGTGTGCCATCTTTGGCCTGGGAGCCTGATTCGGTGATTGTGTCTTCTTCTTCTTCTTCTTCCAGCTTCCTTGACAGGTTTCCAACTCCAGTTTCTGATGATGACAGTGATGATGAAAATCCACCTCCTCCTGCTCATGTTCCTCCAATTGCACCAGCACCAATACTTCCTCGATGGCTCCATTCAACATGGTAAGTAGCTGATGATCTTTCCAGTGATCCTAGAGATCAACATCGAACACGTTCTCAGTTTCAACGAGCCTCTTCTCTTTTGGCTCAAGTTTTCGAGAATCATGATACAAAAATTTTTGCAGAAGCTTCGGGAAATCCATATTGGGATGCAGCTATGGATGAAGAATATCGTTGCTTAATGGCGAACGATACTTGGGATCTTGTTCCTCTTCAAAAAGGAAGAAAACTTGCCAGATGTAAATGGGTCTACAGAACTAAGTATGCATCAGATGGAAGTGTTGAAAGACTTAAGGCAAGGTTAGTTGCTAAAGGTTTTTCCCAAGTTGAAGGGATTGACTACAATGAAACCTTTGCCGCTGTAGCAAAAATGAACTCCGTCCGCCTTGTTCTTTCCCTTGCAGCCTTACATAACTAGGAAGTCCATCAAATGGATGCCAAGTCTGCCTTCTTACATGGTGATTTACATGAGGAAATTTACATGGAACAACCTTCTGGATATGTTCAGAATAACTCTAGCCTTGTTTGTCTCCTTAATAAATCCTTATATGGCCTTAAGCAAGCTCCTAGAGCTTGGTATGCCAAAATGGATAGCTTTCTCTTTGACACTGGTTTTTCTAGATTCCATTCTGACCCCAATGTCTATACCAAGAAAGTAGGAAACCATCTCATCGTACTTGTTCTTTATGTTGATGATCTTATCCTTACTAGTAGTGACCCTAAACTTATAACCCATGTGAAATCCAGCCTTAAGCAAAATTTTGAAATGTCGGACTTAGGAGATTTGCATTATTTTCTTGGTCTCCAAGTCTTGCAAACCAAAGAAGGAATCTTTTTTTCCCAGTCTAAGTATGCTTGTGACCTTCTTCGTCGTTTCCACATGGAATATTATAAACTAGCCCCTTCTCCCTTCCAGTCTGGAGTCAAACTTTCTGCCACTTGTACTTCCCCTGAAGTAGATGCCACCTTGTATCGTCAGCTTGTTGGTAGTCTTTTATACTTGACGCATTCTCGTCCTGACCTTTTCTTTGCCATTGGTCGTGTTTCCCGTTATATGCAAACTCCTCATGAAAGTCACTAGAAAGAAGCAAAAAGAATACTTCGATATATTCGAGGTACAATTCAATTTGGGATTCATTATAGTACAAGGGGGAAACCTTTGTTGGTTGGTTTCACTGATTCAGATTGGGCCAGTGATCCTGATAATCGAAAGTTTACTGCAGGTTGTGTTTTCAGTCTGGGATCTGGACCAGTCACTTGGGCTTGTAAGAAACAACAAGCTCTTGCTCTTTCTTCAGCAGAAGCAAAATATTGAGCCACAGTTAATGCCAGTCAGGAAGCTTTATGGCTTCGACAGATCCTTTCAGAGTTTGGATTCGAGCAGCAGCAGCCTACTCCACTTTGGTGCGACAATCAAAGTGCCATCAAGCTTGCCAAAGATCCAGTTCTACATCAACACAGAAAACACATTGAGCTACACATGCACTTCATCAGAAATCTTGTTCATGATCGTGTTATTGAAGTGCTCTATTGTCCTATAGATGATCAAGTTGCAGACATCTTCACCAAGTCTCTTACAGAAGCGAAGTTTTCTAAACTTCGGTCTATGTTAGGAGTTCAGGAATGTGTCCTTAAGGGGGGATAGGCTCTAATGCCTCCTTCCTTCTCCTAATAGTGTCACTTTTGTAAATCCTTCAATCCTATCCCAAGTTGTTCTTAAGGGGGGATGTTAGGATATTTAGACACTTAGGAGTTAGTTAAGATCAACTTGTGTAATATATCTGTTAGGTAAAAATGTGTTTCTTTAGTATGCATTAGTATGCATTAGTAAATATTCTAATCTGACAGTCACAATATGTTCTAAACATAGAGTGATCTGACAGTTCAACTTCTCTTAGATCATACCTACCATTGATCCGTGGCTTAACACCCGATTGGTCTATGATCTCTATTTAAAGAGCATAGAGGGTCCTTGGCTAGTTGATCGATTATGAGAAGCTCATATGTAACTTTCTTTCTTTTGCATAATAAATTGCTCCAAGTAGCTATTTCGCTGGGGCCGTGGACTGTTTCCCTCTCGAGGGTTTTAACCATGTGATAAACATCGGTGTGTTGATCTGTGATCTATTTGTGTGAAGTGGTTGCTGAAAGTGTTCGGTCATTTGGGAGTACCCTGTGTACCCGAACAAACATAACAGATACAAGAGACAAGAATAATGGATAGAATAATAGCTTATATTACTCAATACACATGTGGGTTCATACAATAAACCGAACCGAGTTCTTATCTGGCTCAACAACCTGTTTATACATTTACAAAACAGTTATGGTAACTACTTGTCGGTTCACCCAAACGACACGACTGATGAGGCCGACCTAATCTACAATTAGTCGGCTAACTAATCTAGTCAGCTAAGCCGACTAGCTCCTCCAACAAATATCCCCTTCCACATAAGTGACAAAACATTCTTCCTGTTAGTAGTGGATACCAATTCTTGTTTATCCATACCTACATGGCCCTTGGAGAAGGCCAGATCCCAATAAACAGTCCCACTAGTCCCCTCTGATACAATCCTAGAGCTTTCATTTTCGTAGAAGCAGAAGCAATCCCAATGTATGGTGTAGTTTCCCTCTTAACAAAGCATACAAACTCACCTTGATATGTGGAATTCAATGTCTAAACTTCAAACAACCTATGAAATGAGGATCCACATTCGGAAGCTCTAGAGGATCCATGGTCGCGAGCTTGACCAGAAGCTTCAAATAGAAATATTTACCAACTCGAAATTTGAAATCCATGGTTTAGTTGCAATTTTTTACACTAAATTTACTGACTTCATTCTTACTAATTACTAGCGGAAGAAAGCTACAACGACTCTAATTATTTCACTACAATTCCAAACATGAACTCTACCATACATACATTCAAGATCATGTTGATTTCATTCCATAAATATAATTGGACAATTTGGAAAAGAATTCAAATGCATAACATAGCATAAATAAATGGAATTTCATTAACAACATCATAAACATGAAATTCTAAAAGTCATTCTAACATTTATCTTCGCCACACTTGACTTAAGCACATGAATGAGTTAGAGTGGTTGCAAATAAAGGAAATCTATCCTATACTTAAGGACTATATCACACTTTATTTCTATGAGAGAGGGAACGCAAACCCAAGACTATAGTTCTACAAGGATTAAATTATTGCCCTGGTCTTGCTCCAACCACATCTCAAAGTAATCTCTATTGCCAAAATTCCTTCTACAACTATCCCAATCAGCCATCATTCTTTCCCCTTAACCTACACAACACCATGAACAAGATCCCCTTCTCTACACACAATCCCTAAGGCTAATCCAATTCCCTTCCAATGATCCATCGTAGGTTTCCCAAGGAATCTCACTACTCAGACTCTGGATTCTCTCATAGTAGCACAATAACAATGAAAATCAAATTCTGATTGGAACTTTCATCAACAGGTATGGAATCTCAACACACTAATGTACCAATAATAGGATCCATAAAATGATTGGAAGAATGATGAATAAATAAATCTCTAAAATCAATTCCCAACCTTTTATTTTACATTATATGAACTTGCCATGTGGCTCCTCATGAGGAGTCCACTTTTGACCTATTAATCTCGACTTAAGATAACAATTAGTGGTTAACTAAATAAACTATTACAAACATGGTTTATGGACTTTAGGCTATATTTCTAACTATGGTTTACTAGGAAGGATAGGTACTTAGGTTATATAACTCACTAAGGTACCCTCCCTAGCCCCCTTTAACTTCCCCCACTTATGGAATCATATCCCTCCATCTCTTTTTGTATTTCTTCATTTGTAGTCTTGAAGAAATTTTATATTATTAGTAAGTGTACATTATTTTAATATATTTGGTCATCATAGGCCATTTCCTCTGATTTCTATCCATTTCATCATTACATACTATTCACATTCCAGGGTAAAAAAACAATGTGTTGCATTACCCAACCCTTTAATCTATGCAACGTCCTTAGTGCATTTCATCACTATATACAAAATTACTTCAAATTTTCAAAATAAATGCAGATATGTTTCACACATAACATCCTCCATATCCCATGTCGCTTGCTCAAGGCTATTGTGGATCCATTGGACCTTTACCTACCCTATTGTTATGTTCTTGAGCAACATGACTTTCCTATCCAGGTTACATGTTGGTGTTACACACATATATCATTCTGGTTTCACATGAATCAAAGCCAATCAGTAACATGGTTAGGTTTAGGTAAATACTTTTTCAATAGCAATACATGAAACATATTACAAATTTTTATGCAAGTAGGATATGAAATTTCATATGCAACATGCCCTATTTTAGCTAGGATCTCAAATGGTCCACAATATCTAGCTGCTAACTTGGAACAACTTCTCAATTTTAAGGAGCTCTTCTTTAGTCTAACTTTCAAATACACATGCTCCCCAACCCTGAACTCTCTTTAGATTCTTCCATTGTTTGCATAATTCTTTTTTTCGACATGTCTTGTCTTTAAATTTTGCTTGTTCTTAACTATTTTATCTTCCATTTCCTTGAGTAACTATGGCCCAATTGGTTGGAGTATTCCACCTTCTGCCATACAAAGCCTCAAATAGAGTCATCTCCAAGGAAGCATGATATCGATTTTTATGTAAATTCCAATAGATACACTCACTAGAATTCAAGTCCTATAATCAACATAGTTATCAACTTAATGAGAATGATGGCATCAAAACAAGAAATCTATCACTAAAACTCCATATTTATGGGTTAAAAACATAAAAACCAACTCTTAAATTTCAAACAAGTTTTCAAGTATTTTGTCCAAAATGACAATAGTTGTCAAGGCCACAATATAAAACAAGTTGTAATTTTTACCCTAAAAATAATTATTAAAATAAGGTGATACTTGGATCACCACCTTTTGATTTGAGGGTCGATTTTAAGGTTTTTGATTGCAAATTTCAGAATTAATTCCATGGTAGATTTTCTTTTGTAATTTTAACATTGAAAAACAAATGTGTGCTATTGTAGCACCACTTTTAAATTTAGGGGTAAAAACAACTACTAAATATTACTTCTCAAAAATAAGAATTCTAGAGTGTTCTTGTCAAGTTGGTAACTATCTTAGTGTTCAAAAAACATATTATCATATGATTATTCATGCAAACATCAAGGTCAATGAGAGAAATGATGAATCACATTCCATGCTTATGCTTTTCATGTAGTAGACAATTATGTGGTTATCAAATAATCTTTCAACATCACCAACAACATGGAGAGGCCATTGCATAAAACTTCTATACCAAATAAAAGATAGACAAATTCTTATACAAAAAGTGATAGGTTCGATTATTTGGTAAAGAGAAATATGAACCACTACATAGGAATAATAGAAATCATCTACTAAAAATAACCATAGGGAAACAAAACATCTAGATTAACACACTATTGATCATAAGTGTCATCTAGTATGATATTAAACTAAGATCAAAATAAGTAGAAACAACTATCCTACATAGCATGAAGATGTCCTTTAATAAGTAATATACTTTGTGACCCATCCCACATTAGTTGATTCAACACTATGTTAAGTGGTAAAGCCAATATAACCATCAAATCATCTCAACACCTACAAGAATGCCAGGGTATTTCATAGGCATGTATAGTTGTTGTATTGTACATTGTGTCAATGAAAAATGAAAATATTTCAAAATTGATTCACATCAAGGAGTATTTTAAACATATTGGTTTCGACAAACTATTTAGAAAAAGATGATTCAAGCCAGGCCCCAATGATATATTGGAAGCAATACATATAATCTTGGAATACTCAAAAGGAAAATCAAAATAAATGACATACCTGAACATAACAGTCGCTTAAATGTTTTGAGATACTATCAATCTACATTGTATCTTTGACAAGATCATTATTCATTTTTTAGTGCATGGCCCTTCCCTATCCTTTTGTTTTGAATTCTCATTGAATGTTTCAAGTTTTGTGCCTCCTACAATCAACTATTATCCTTGATGCTCATTAGTTTAAAGTTGGGTATCTTCATAATACATATTTATGTTTCAATTTGTGATATTTGACATATTATCATTGTGTTCTAACCTTTCAAATTCAAGGAATAAATGAACTACTAAAGCATAATTCTAAAGGCCATTCTCCAATTGAAAATTTGTAAAAATATCTAGGTATAGAGTGTAACAATAGTCGGAATAAAAAAACTTGTAAGTTTTTTTTATTGCACAATGTTCCATTAATAATTCATTCATGTTTTCTCTGACATATGGAGTCAAAATTGGGTGCATATTCAAAAGGAAAACTCTTAGTTTCATAGAAACCTGAGCTTTCGAAGTTCAGGAGGTCTTCCAAAACTTCCTCTATTTTTTACAAGCAAGTTGATTAGAAAACAAGTATTCATTTTTACCTTTCGTTTCCTCATTATTCACATTAAAAGGTGAAAAATTCATGTTTTCAAGAATTGGCTCATTACTTGGATTTTCAGTAGCTTCAACTATGATTTCATTGGTGAATATATGCACATATTTGTTCTTCAAAATCATTATGTGATGTCATTCTTTAAAATCAAACTAAAACGGGTGTAAGACACGGAGAATAGGATGACTTATTTTTGTATCTAGGTGGAGTTATATCTCATGCAAAGGAGTAACTGGTAACAATTTCTCATCATATTTTTCATTCTTAAAATTCACAAGTAACTCTTCTCCATTATTCAATATTGATTGAGCTAGATATTCAACCATTATCTCACTTACTACTCGGTTTGGTGAATGTGTCTTATGTGACCAAGAGGGGAGAATTTCTAGAGGATTGCATCCTAGAAAATTATTATGAGGATCTAGTAAGGTAATACTTATGCCTAGGGTAACACATTGTTCAAAAGAAATTTTCAACTTGGAACCTTCTAGGTCATTAGTCCCATTCGGTCCTATTTCACCTAATGATAAATGTAATGGGTTAGGATCACATACACATGCAGGTAAGATATCCAATAGTTTATTTCAACTAGATCCTAGAAATAATCTTCTACTTTAACTAATAAGACATTCAAAATCCATTATTTCAATTCCTAGTTAGATAACATATCGTTATTGTGAAACCTGATAAATCTATAGAAACTTTAAACAAAAATAATCCATGGATTCATTTTCCCCTTTATGAATATCTACCTATTCATAGTAAGTATTTTCAAATTGAAATGATCATGGGAAGCCAAGAAAACATCCCTAATTTTTCTCAACTATGAATGGATTATCGTGGTAGTACTTTGAAAGCATCCTACAAATCTAAAGGAAAATAATCTACTAATTTTTTTTTTCTTTGAGGTTTTTAAATAATTAAAAATTAAGCTTGCATGAATGAAGATGTAAAAATCGAGTGGTTTTCCCTTCACCGTCAAATTTTGATAAGATATTATTTGTTTTTCTTGAGGATGGAATGTAATGATTCTATAAGACCGTTAGTACATACTCCCTTACATAGATTTGGGGTAGATCCATAGAAAATAACTGTAAAAATAAAATAAAATTGTAGTTAAGGGAAGCTTTCTAGTCAACCCTCCTTCTAGTACTAATATTATTGATAGGGGAAAATTCTCAGGATTAACCGCATGAGTTATCCCAAATAAGAGTCTTAATTAGACTCTCTCCCATTTGATCTAGGAAAACCTATTTAGATTCCTTCAAGACAAACATTCTTGGTTTTGATTTTTTACCAATTATGACCCAATACACCATTTAATACAATGAATAAAAGTAACTAGATTAAGATGCACAATGAAAGATGACTTAAACTAGTCTAACGAAACCAGAAAATTATAAGGATGATAAACATAAATGCCAATGGTAAAAGGAATTAGTTCACATGATTATTGTTACATATCTTCTAATCACTAACAACCTTCTAAAGAACTATTACAAATAGAGTTGAAAGTGGCAGCGCTAATTACAAACACTAGAAACAAAGAGAGTAAGAACATGTTCCAGAAGTGACAATAATATACAACAAAATTCACCCAATCCAACAACATGCTAGTGCACCAAAGAACAACAAGAATAGTATATGCCAAATTTATAGCACAACAAAAATCTCTAACAATATTCTTGGCCAATAAATGGCTTCTCTCATTAAGAAATAAAGATTAATTACATGATAAAGAAGAGATACTAATAGTCACTCCTTAGAGCAGGATATCCTCTATCACCTAAGGGGGGAAAGTCTTATCTTCTTAGCTCTCCAAATTTTAATTTGTAATCCTCTTTTTTTGAATGAAATGAACATCATGGGAAACCCTCTGGGAACTTCCCCTCATTTATAGGATGGTACCTAGGGTAAACTATTTGGTTTCAATTTTGGCAACCAACCTGATAAGGAAATTGAGTAAGGCCCACAATATTCACAAAGGAAGCTGACCTAGTGACTTCATCCTGTGAACTTCTGCTTGCAATTCACAACACTCAGCCACTCAAGCTAACCCACAAGGCTAATAAGACATTTTTTATAACTACCATCTCTTATTTTTATTTCCATGTGCAATTTTAGGATTTTGACCGAGAAGTTGTACCACCTTTTTGGTATTTTTATGTTTTATACTTCTCCATTAAAGCGTATTTACATAATCTTCCCTTTTAATGATTTATTTTTAATAATAAGGGATTCCTTCAAAGCACTTTTTCAAAACCAATTGAGGATCTTACAATAATGACAATAATTACACTCACACAAGTGAGAATTTTTAATATAAGTAAGTGTGTTTGCTTTTGGGCTATGTCAGAACCACATTCTTGGTTTTGGACTTGATATCATATAGACGTTGATCTCTCATTATATTCATTGTTATATATTCATCTCCCACAATCCTCTACATAATAGATTCTGGTTATTTGTTATATCATTTCATGATAATAATAATAATTACCATTTGTGGGGATTATTGAGGGCTACTTAGCTTTACCCTATGATGATGCAAATGACATACCTTGATGATCATATGTTCCTTGGTTATATAAATAAGGTTAGTCACCAACTGTAGTTGGGTCATTACACATGAAAATCATTATTAATTATTACTTGTGAAGCATCAACTTTGATAAATCTCAAATCAAACTATTAATAATCTAGATTTTCTTTTGTTTTAAAAAGAAAAATAAATAAATCATTTAGATTCAAACCACCTAGAGGAATCGAATTCAATTCCTTCAAATCATTATCTAAAATTAGGCGTGCAACCATTTAGTAGTAAAAATCACTTAAATTGCATTTTCTTGATGGATGTGACCTTGGATTTACTGATATCACAAGGGGAACATATATTCATTTTCCAATATCTGCAAATGAAATGTTAGAATATTGTGAACATATGAAATAATATCATAACAAAATATAAAATATGGAAAACAATACTAGCCTATCCTTCTATCTACCAAGCAACATAAAGCATGAAACAAAATTGGAGAAAAGAGAACAACACGAGAACACCGATATACGGGGTTCACCCAATATGGGATACGTCCAAGGGAAGGATTGTATCTTCCATTATTCTGAAAATAGATCTTCAAGATTACATGACATCCTCACATATGCATCACATCAAGATCCATCACCCATTCATGTCACAATCATGTGTGTACAAATGACATACACAACATGTGATGTGTGATGAACTACAATCAACACATACCCAAAAGGGTCTCCTTCACCTCTCTTATATNTAAAATGAATTTTCACATATTTATATAGAGAAGGTTATAAATGATATAATTACAATGATGCATGTGGGATAACTCTATTTTAGAATATTAGATTTATTTTATGTCTTTAAATGATATTTTACCAATATACTACATAAGTTATCATTACATATTCTAACACTCTCCCTTAATGATGACTAAGAGAAAGAATACAAATGCAAGGAAGGTGGAAACACGCCAACATCCCCCTTGGTGACAAATTCCAGAATGCTCCATACAATGCAAATAAAAAACACACTTCGCCTCCTGGACTTGATGAAGACATCATCCACTTCTCATGAAACTGCATCCGAACCAAGTTGTATGATGAATGTTTGCATAACACAACAATGTATGGCCAATACAACAGAACATGTGGATGCAAAATAATCACAACTTGTAACTCAAATGATAGCTTAAATAACTCTGCAATAGACCGTATGACGAAGATAAGAACCCTAGATCCATACATCGAAATAGTCTTCAGAGAGCTCTTACTAAAGATTACATTGTGAATAGAAGACCCGAATGGTCTTTCCATCAAAACATGAGCCAAGCAGACATTCTTCACAACACAGCTAAAAGATGTATTAACAATAGAAGATGGATGTCCATTAACATTACTAGAATATTGTGATATAATATGAAAAAATTCAACATTACATTCCTTCTTAACATCAACCATGTTTGTTGCAGTCAAGGATAAGTTGAAAAGAGGAACAATGCTGAAAAAATAAAGATCCGCAACCATCATATGCTTAAACAAGAAAGGAATAGCATAAGCAAACTATCCCACAACATAGATAGCTAATCTATTGATGTATTTGTAACTTCGAAATGTATTCACTTGTATATTTATGTTGTATTTCATTGTACCTGGAAAGAGATGTTTGTTTCTCTGATCGAGAGAGTCACTAATATAATAAAGTCATGTAAATTCATTGAGGTTAACCCTCCGTTGTAAGTTGGGGAAATAGTCCCCATGGTTGAGTCATATCAAGGTTATTAGACTCTCCTAGTGGCGTCGGCCCTGTAAGAGTAAAAGTCAAGTGGAAAGTAAGTATAAATAGAGAGTGAGACTCTCTATTTGAAACACGCACTCACTCAACATTAGTGCATGAATGAGAGAGAAGTAGCTCACACAAGTGACAGAGAGAACAACTGTCGGAGATCGTCTTTTCCTATTGGTGCTCATTCTATCTCTGAGGAATTTGCAAGGTTTTCTCCTTTATGGTTTCCCCGAGGAAAATTATGTGTCTCTTGTCTCTTTTGATTATTGTTGTGCATATTATTATCTCAAATAAGATTCTAGATCATATGGATGAAATGATAAAAACCTAACATGTTATTATAGCTAACCTGAGAAGAAGACACTATGCAGTTGCAGAATCTAGGGCTTGTTGCTTTCTAGGTCTCTCTCCACGGATCATCGGAAAAAGGAGGCTAGTTTAACACTCCATTGAAGGGCACATATTTATGTCGAAGAAAAATTTGATTTCGGGCATTTTCAGTTTTTGACCTGTCACTCCTGCGAGAAATTAGGGATTTTCACATAAGAGAAATTTTTTAGTGAGCCCAACATTGGATTTATCCCCTCCTAAAAATATAAATTTAGAGACCAAGATCGAAGTTTTTGGTTGGGTAGAACTCTGAGAAAGTCAAACCCTAATTTGAAAACTCTAAAAGACTAAAAATAATCATTTTGGTGCATTCACTATATATCGATATTGGAGAAGGATCAAGAGCGGAAATGTTTACAAGCTGAAGATAAATTCCTGATGAACTCTGTGTAATAGTTTCAGCCTCAAATTCGCTATATTCTAGAAGAAATGATTCATCCAATTCAGGGTTCCAGTGTCTCCCAGGATTCAGCCTTAAACAAGTTACCTAGGGAAAATCGCTATATCTCGGGCTACGAAGGTCCAAATGAAATTTCTCAAAATGTTCCATATACAGAACAGACTTTAATTTTTGTGGTAAAACTTTCATACCCCTAAGCTGAAACAGTGACGCATGGAAGTCTGTACAAGTTTGTTATTCTGAACAGTCCTCAAATAAGTCACCTTGGGAAAACGTGCATAAGTCCCAATTGGTGAAACTAATTCTGCTCTAATCTACGGTGTTAGAAATAGGACAGACAAGGCTACCTTAGTGTGAAGTTTCAGATACAGAGGAGTAGTAATTTCAGAGATAGCACAGAAACAATATAAGGCATTTCTGCAAAGAAATTGGAAAACCAGGGCTTCCTATTCCGGGAGCTTCCCTCCACTCTTTTCAGGAAATGAGCACATAGGACAACTCACCTTGAAGAGGCCCATCTTTCTATCCAATTAGAAGTTTGAAATTCCAAGTTTTGAAAATTAGGGTTTCTCTAACAAACCCTAGATCAGCCTACTCCAGAACCAAGACAGACACCTCAAATCGATAAGATCTAATGTTTTTCTATTTACATTTGAGGTTCTCATTTCAAAATGACTAATCCCACCAGCTTGATGAAAATCTTGGTGAAGCTAACAACTTATGAGTATGGAAGTATAGGACTTCCATGATCCTTGAAGAAATTGACTTGGATCAGTGTTCCAGTAAGAAATTTCTAAGAGCCAGAGGGAGATGAGGCTAAGGATAGAGCCAAGAGAATCATTGCAGATTATATTAAAGATCATCTCATCCCTCATGTGTCATCCTTGAAGACACCAAAAGGAAGTGTTCGATGCTATCAGAAAGCAATCAAAGAAGAATAAGATATTGATATAACCACCTTAAATGGCCTCCCATGATCATGGGATTCATTCATTCAAGGAATGTGTGCCAGAAGGAAGTGATTACCTTCAACAGACTCTAGGAAGAGTGCACACAAGAAGAAGCTCGACTCATAATAAGAGAAGAGAAGATAAAAAAAACTAAAGATCAAGCTCTCACAATTCAAAGAAGATCCCTCAAGCGATTAAGAATATGGACTTAATTCTTGAAGAACCCCTTATCCATCTTAGCATTTGGATAAGAAATGATGATGTTATGAATAAAGAAGATGATGAAGTTCAAGGCTAAAGAAGGAGTAGATGGAAACATCGTGGGATATAAGGCAATATTCCTAGCACGAGGCTTCTCACAGAAAGAAGGCATGGACTACAAAGATACATTTGCAGCCACTGGGAGTTGAGACACATGACAGGAAGACTCATTCGTGCAAATTAAAGAAGGCCTTGTACGAGCTTAGAAGGCACCCATGGGATAACACATACATGAGGAGCTTGAAGATCACCTAGAGTGATGAAGATCTTAACCTTTGCTACAAGGTTGAAGATGAAATCCTATAGAGGATGTCAAGCTCACAGTTGAGTGCGAGAAGAACTTTTGAAAAGGTTCAAGATAGAGGATCTTGGTATCCAGTGATCCTAGATGAATACATAGAATATTAGTAGTAGAGGAAGCTACTTGTCACTCCAATACAGAATGTTTCAATACATAGAGTACGAAAGGAAGAGGGAGAATGATGCTCCACTTCAGAGGGAGTGACTGTAGAAGATCCTGAGGTTCGACATGATACAATGGGATGGGCAACTTACTGATGGCTCTAGGATTTACTGAGACTAAAGAGGATTTCAACCTTTACTTCAAGGTTGAAGGAGAAAGACCAGTGATGCTCCTATTATATTTCGATGACGTGTTCCTGACAGGAAAAGAAAAACTCATTAAAGTTGCAAGAAGGAGACTTGCTGCCGAGTTCGAGATGAAGGACTTGGATATGATGCACTACTTTGGAGGTGTGGCAGAATGCGGATGGAATCTCCCTTGGACAAGGGAAGTATGCAGTGGAGATCCTAACGAGGTTCGGGATGATGGACTGCAAGGCCATGGCCACACTTATGGGATCGAACCTGAAGCTATTGAGTGATGCTTCGTCAAAGTCGGTTGATGTCGCGATGTATCATCAGATGATTGGGTCCTTGATGTACCTAACGAATACAAGACCATATATTTTCTTCGTTGTGAACACATTGAGCCAATTCCTAACGAATCCGAGACATGTTCACCTGATGGTTACAAAGCATGCAGTGAGGTACCTAAAGGGTACGGTTGAGTATGGGATCAAGTATGATACAAATCATAAGACTAACCTGCATGGTTATGTTGATTCGGCTTGGTAGCACCAATGAGAAGAAGAGAACCTCAGAATGCTTCTTCAGTTTGAGATCCAGTATGGGTTACTAGTTTTGCAGGATGAATTCTTGCATGGCGCTGAGTACAGCCGAAGAAAAATATGTTTCCACTTGCTCAGCTATTTGGCAGGTAGTATGTTTCTTTTGAAAACTACTATTTGATTTGATTGATCTGATTTGCATTTTTGTATGATGCAGAGAGGAGCAATGAAGCTCTAGTATGTGATCCAGATCGAGATATCTCAAAAGAGAGAGTTCTAGCATAGCCGGTGAGACAGGTTGTCTGAGCATAAAATACTGACGAAGCTCGTAGGTTGCTTAAACGTAAATAGTCCTAGAGGTTGTCCTTGGATGTAATCATTCTTGGAAAAGCTCGTAGGTTATCCTTGGACATAATCAGCCCTGATGTAATTCTATGCTAGCAATGGCGACAGTGAAGTTTGAGTACTTCAGGGATAAGCTTGGTGTTCTCCAGATCGAGGTTCCTTCCAAGGGGAAGTGATGAGTCCGTGAGCCTTTCTGACATGGTGGTAGGCGGGGCCTCCCATGGTCGCATGTAAGTGCTGACCTTTTTGACATGGTGGCAGGTTGGGCCCCCCATGGTCGGATGTAAGTGCTGAGCCTTTCTGACATGGTGGCAGGATTAGCCTCCCATGGTAGGATGTAAGTGTAGATCCTTTCCGACATGGTGGAAGGATGGGCCTCCCATGGTCGGATGTAAGTGCTGAGCCTTTCCAACATTGTGGCAGGTTGGGCCTCCCATGGTCGAATGTAAGTGATGGGCCTTTTCGACATGGTGGAAAGCTGGGCCTCCCATGGTCAGATGTAAGTGCTGATCCTTTTAGACATGGTGGCAGGTTGGGCCTCCCATGGTCGGATGTAAGTGCTGAGCCTTTCTGACATGGTGGTAGGTTGGGCCTCCTATGTTCGGATGTAAGTGTTGAGCCTTTCCGACATGGTGGTAGGTTGGGCCTCCCATGTTCGGATGTAAGTATTGAGCCTTTTCGACATGGTGGTAGGCTGGGCCTCCCATGGTTAGATGTAAGCGCTAGGCCTTTCTGACATGGTGACAGGCTGGGCCTCCCATGGTCAGATGTAAGCGTTGGGCCTTTATGACATGGTGGCAAGCTGGGCCTCTCTGAAATGGTGGAAGGTTGGGCCTCCCATAGTCGGATATAAGTGTTGATACCTACATCCAACATGGAAAAGGGATGTCTTTGTAGAACTTCCTATGATGAGTAGAATTGAGAGATAACACCATTTGCTCGAAATAGCTGGAGCAGTGATGATGATCTAGCTTTGATGATCATTTAGCTTTGATGATGATTCAGTGATGAGAATACCTTCCTAGTTAAGAGGGAGTGTTGATGTATTTGTAACTTCAGAATGTATTCACCTGTATATTTTATATTGTATTTCATTGTGCCCCGATGACAATGTTTGTTCCTCCGGTCGGGAGAGTCAATAATATAATAAAGTCATGTAAATTCATTAAGGTTAACCCTCTATCGTAAGTCAGGGAAATAGTCACCACAATTGAGTTGAGGTTAACCCTCCATTGTAAGTCAGGGCAATAGTCCCCTTGGTTGAGTCATATTAGGGTTATTAGACTTTCCTAGTGAGGTCAGCCCTGTAAAAGTAAAATTCAAGTGGAAAGCAAGTATAAATACAGAGTGAGACTCTCTATTTGAAACACACACACACTCAACAGTAGCGCATGAGTGAGAAAGATGCAGCTAGCACAAGTGAGAGAGAGAACAACTGTCAGAGATCATATTTTGCTATTGGTGCTCATTCTATCTCTGAGGAAGTTGCAGGGTTTTCTCCTTTATGGTTTCCTCGAGGAAAATGCTTTGTGTCTCTTGTCTCTTGTGATTATTGTTGTGTATGTTACTCTCTCATATAAGATCCTAAATCATATTGATGAAATGATAAAAATCTAACATAATCTGCACAAAAGAACTTCCAAGAGTAGAGAATATAATAAACATGACAAACCCAAAAAACATAATAGATGATAAAATGACATTGCTCAAGAACATATAAATAATAGGAATTACTTCTATGCAAGACCATATAAATTTTGAGAAAAACATTATCAAGAAAAAAGACATGATGTGACATAATAAATAGAGGAGCATAAACATGAGTAAGCATAATACATACCAATATAGAATAATGAGCCAAGATATCACTTAAATATATGATATCTTAAATATATGAAAACATATGGTCATCAAGCAGCTAATCTTAAGAACAGGTTCATTTATTGTTAACACCATGTTAATGTGCAAGAGATGAATGCCATAAAAATGACAATGATTTCACATAGGAACGTTAGAGACAATAAACACATGTCAATGCTTCCATATAGGAATGAGGAACGTTAGAGACAAGTCGGAACAAGACAACCTCTGCAATAATAAGAATATAAATATCAATGCAACAAGAACAAGGTGCTCATGACAAAGATTTCAAGATTATAGGATTGTTCAAAGCCATATAAACATTGAGTAAAAGATGATCGAAATAAACATAGCATGATATATATGAAAATAGATCGAAATGTCTAACATGATCAACCTATAGCAAGTTATGATCAACCCATGACATCACATAGATTCAAAAAATTGATTTTACTCAAGAAATCAATTAGCAAGAGCATATGATGATCATAAAGAGATTGCTCATAAAAACTATGAAATTGATTTTACACAAAGGTTAGCAATAACATATAAATAAAGAAAATAATGATCACAATATAACACATATATAATCATCATTATCATTATTAGAAGAATGACACCATGTTAGAATATTGAGCAAAAAAAAATTGATCAAATAAAACAATGATATCACTTATAGATATGAAAATATAGTCATTAAACAACTAAATCCTAATCATAGGTTTAATTCTTGATGTCACCATTACCATACTAGAGATCTATGCCCCTAAAAATGTCAAAACATCTTCCACACAAAGAATGTTATAGACATAAACAAGAGTAAGACAACCTCTGTAAACATGATGAATGAAAACATAAACCCTAATGCAAAGGGAGTAAAAAGCTCATGACAAGGATTTCAAGATAAGAGATGAATAAAAACTGAATTTTCTCACCGAAGCTAAGGCCTGACAGTTGTTAAAAGACGGATCTATCACTCTGCATCATAAAACTGAAAGCAGAAAAAACAAACAAAAAAAATGACCATAACTTGGTCAATATTTCCTGGAAGTCTTATTATAACCTGTTTTCGGAACTAGAGAAGTCTTTCTACATGCACCAACGTGAACAGAACAGAAATCTAGGTACTCAATCAAAAGATATTTTCTCTGCAATATTTCTGTCCATATGGAAAATTTCTTAAAAATAACTGATTTTAAATCACCGATATCTTCGCTTTCCGAACATGAAATCAAACGATTGTTTTTTAGAAATTGAGTATTTTTGCGAGAGGGAATCAGATCTGCAATTTATTTCTTAAAAAACTACACATAAAGTGTTAAAAAAAAAAGATTTGAAATTCGTCGTCCAATTTTACATTAAACACTTCTCCACAAGGGTTAGGGTTTGAAAGAAAAAATTCAAATATGTAGAATAAAATCCATATCTAAAAAAATACCACATGGGTACTATAGATCGAGTCACAAAACCACAAAAAAAACCCAAGTAAAAGCACGAACATATGTTTCTTGAAAATAAAATATATTAAAAAATTATCAAAGAAGGTAGAGCATAGCAACCTGCTCTGATACCATGTTAGAATATTGTGAACATATGAAATAATATCATAACAAAATATAAATATGGAAGCATTACTAGTATATCCTTCTATCTACCAAGCAACATAAAGCATGAAATAAAATTGGAGAAAAGAGAACACTAATATACGTGGCTAACCCAATATGGGTTACGTCCACGGGAATGGTTGCATCTTCCATTATTCTGAAAATAGATCTCCAAGATTACATGGAATCCTCACATATGCATCACATCAATATTCATCACCCAATCATGTCACAAGCATGTGTGTACAAATGACATACACAACATGTGATGTGTGATGAACTACAATCGACACATACCCAAAAAAATCTCCTTCACCTCTCTTATATACCAAGAGATTTGGATTACAATACATCCCATAACACATGTGGGATAAATGAATTTCAACATCTTTATATAGAGAATGGTTACAAAGGATATAATTACAATGATGCATGTGGAATAACTCTATTTTATAATTTTAGAGTTATTTTATGTCTTTAAATTATACTTTACCAATATACCACATAAGTCATCATCACATATTCTAACATGAAATACAAAATGTAAGAATAATATCAGATATGTAGCCTTATTTCTTTATTGATTTTACAAATACATTCACTCCACCAATTATTGTTTTCTAAATATGACCAAAGCATGTAACTAAAAAATATAGAGATACACGAAAGAAGACATCATCATCGAAGCTTTCAACGAAGTAAAACTTGAACTTTGATATAACTGTAGTAGAGTACTCCAAGTTTCATCAGGGTAAAGCTTGAAATTTCATCAAAGTAAAACATGAACTTTTCATCGGGGTTCTCAAAGTTTCATCAGGGTTCTCAAATTTTCATCGGTTTAAAGCTTAAACTTTCATTGAACTAAAACTTGAACTTTGATATAATTGCACGAACTCATGCTCCAACTTTCATCAAAGTAAAGTAAAAACATTTCCATACATGAAACTTTTAGAATATCGTCTCAAGCTTAGAAATATAAAAACTTTGGAAATTGTCGCAATAGAAAATCTTAACAATCACTTGAAAAAAAAGTCAAAGTTCTTCAAAAATCATTAATTTTTGGTTAAATTTTGAAGTATAGAATTTAAAATAATAAAAACAAACAAACTTGAATCAAAGAAAATAGAGACCCAAAGGAACAAAATAGAACTCTTGATGGAATTAATGTAAGTGTTTTATCCACATCATTAAATATTTCTAGAAAATGCTTTTCAAATCCCTTCGAATATTTTCAAATTAAAACAAGGTTATACATGGTCCTTGAGACTACTTAATTTCAAATAATGCCAACTTCCCCATATAATTCACAATCAAGAAATTGTATTTGTTGTGTAAAGAGAAGGGAAGGTGAACTAGGTTCTAGATCAAACACATAAGTAGAGTAAATGGTAACAAATATAGGACCAACAAAAGATGAAGGCAAGTTCAAGGTAATCTAAGGTTTAATAGACTCAGGTGGAGGAGACTCTTCATTGAATTTAACATCTCATTGGATGATAACACCTTGGGCGGATGGATTATATAACCCATAAGATTTGGTATCTTCACTATAACCAATGAAAATGCATTTGTGATATTTGGGGTCTAACTTTTTCCATTTTATATCAAGAATACATGCTTAATATTCACTACTAAATCTCTTAAAAGTTATTAATATCTGGTTTCTTTCCACACCATTTTTATTTGGGAGTGACCTGCAAAACTGCTTTAGTACAAACTCTATTTAAAATATGGTTACCATAACAAATAGATTCAACCCAAACTATTTTATGTAATCCTTTAGAATAAAGCATACATCTAATCATATCAACCAAATTTCTATTTTTCCTTTCAACCACCTAAATTTGTTGGGGTGTATAAGGAACAATATTTTGATGTTGAATTCCATGTTTATATAACTATGCATTAAATTCATTTTTAATGAATTCCCCCCCATTATCAGTTCTAAATGTCTTATTATTTTTACTGGATTCATTTTCAACCAAGGACTTAAATTCTCAAAATTTACCAAAAGTTTTACTTTTATGTTTCAAAATATAAACTCAATATTTTCTGTTATTAGACAACATGAGACAAGGATGGAATTTCAAGACATCATTAGAAGACCTTGTGAGACAAAGTGATACATCATAGTAACGAACTCTTATACCATGTTAGATTATTGAGAAATATGCATAAACATACAACAATAACTTTACTAACATGTAAATCAATAGCAAGCATCTACGATTCTATCCTTGTAGTCATACAAGCACCAAATAATAAAATACTAAATAAGATACGAGAAACAAAAATAGTAAATAGGATATACGTGGTAAAACCCCAGATGGGGAAACATCCACGTGAAGATATGATTTTCTTTACTCCTGAAGAGATCTTCAATCTTACACTTGATCTCCACCCACATATTCTTATTGTTACCACCTAAGTTGTACTTAGTGGTTTTTATCAAGTGAGCCTGGTGAACCTGACAGGGTTAACTTGTTCGGACTTCAAAAAGACCTTTGGAAGTACTTCTGGGAAGTGCTTCTTGTATCATATCACATGTTCATACCCCATGGAGGAATTGTAATAAATGTTCTAGCATGATAGTGTCTGTAAAAGACTCGGTCTCTTAGACTTCATTTGTCAATCCGATTAGCCCAGGGTGTTTTTTCCCTTGGTTATTATTGGTTGTTGAATAAACGACTGATAATTTCTGAGTTTTTCACTCCATACCTCCAAAGTTGGGGTGGTCGGCTTGGCATTTGGGCCTATTGAGGTTATTAGAGTCTATGTGTCAATGTATAAACATGCTAGACATCTTTTTTGAGTCATATGAACATGTCTAAGTCCCCCTAGGTGTTTCTCAATTTTTCAATTTTTTAGTTTTTTCAGTGTTTTTTATTAAATTTTAATTTTTCCAAACTTAGGCTATTTTTTAATAGTTTAACTGGAAAAATTGATTTTGTAATAAAAGTGGGCCAAATAATCGGTTTCACTCATGTAGGTGCTCATTTTCAAGCTAAGAGCACCATGTAAACCCATGGACCCACTTTTTCCTAAGTTTTGAGTGATCTTCCATCACTCAGGTCAGAAAGCCCCAAAAATCAATTATTGATTATTTTAATTGATAAATTGATGAATAATGGAGCAAATCCAAAATCAATAAATCAGTGGATACTCAACCGATTTGACTGAAATCAATTAGATCTGGAGCAGATTGACTGGATCTGACAAATCCTTGACTGAAGGAGGGGATCAAATTAGATCCAGAGCTGATCTACAGTGGTCTTCATGGGGAATTGCGCCCTCTCTCTCTCCTCCACACGTGTGGACTCTCCTGGATGCTCTGTGGGCCGATGTGTCAGTGTATGGGTTGATGTGTCAACTCAATCAAGCCCCTGATTGACAAGTAGGCTCAGTTCAGCTTCAGTCTTGCATTGATGAACTCTCCATCAATTGATTTCACCTGATTCCTTGAGGAATTGCGCCCCCGCTGGGCTAGATGGCCTGCAAATTGTATATATCCAAGGCACAGCCTCCTCTTCCAAGTAGTTAGAACTAGGATTGAGGTGCTGCTGCTATTGTAACTCTGTAATTCTACATTTGAAATAAAGAAAAGCTTTGGAGGCAATGCGGTGTGGTGCCATTGCATGTGTGGATGATGATTGCCATTGTTTTACTGAGGTAACCTGTATCTGTGGTCATTTTTTGCTAATTTCTTGTAGATCTGTGGTTAAGATTGGTAATTAGCTTATTACAATCTTGATAGGAAAGGTGTTGTTCAATAAGTTTATTGACTGACACTCTCCTTGGATGCATGTTTAGAGATCTAGTTTTAGCATGTCCTATAAGCTTATATGCATGTTATCTTGAATCTCTTTGTATGTACTAATCGGATCTCACAAGTTTCTTGGCAAGTTCTTTGATTTCAGCTGAGTTGCAGGTTCATACTTTGGAGAGGATGTTGATCTAGTTTGTTTATTCATTCTCCTCAAAACATTTCAAAGGCATAATCCCTCGACACTCCACCTGAAAGCTCTACTGCGGATCTTCAAGGAAACCAGCACTTTTTTCCTCTTCTTCCTCCTTCAAAATCAACACTTTACCCGGTTACTTGGTTTAGTTCATAGCTGTGATTTCATTTGGATCTGTTTCATCAAAGTAAAATATACATAGATCTAATATTTCATAGCTCATATCCTAGATCTTGCACTTAAAAAAGTTTCATAAGCATCCTAGATCTAGCTGTAGGGAAATCGTCCTTTTTGCATGAATTTTAAAGAAAACTTGTAGATCACATGCATTAGATTTACTTTTGCTGTTATAAATTCAATATTCTGCAATATCAGTGCATTTTAATTGGTTGCACAAACAGCAAGCCAAGATCCCAAGGAAAGCTTGCTTTCCTTGGTTCCTTTTTTGCCTGTTTAGTTAGTTTTAACTTCATTTTTTGTGAGATAAGGTAGGTTGATCCAAAGGTACTCTTAAAGTGCTTTTGGGCATTTGTTATTGTAATATGCTCGTTGTATTTTATTAGGTCTGACAGAAGGAAAATGAAGTTGTTGTTCGAAGTGGCCTCGGGAGCGATCAAATCCCCCCAGGGGTCTCCCTTTTCACCAAAAAACTCACATTTTTTCCCAAAGTTGTAAAATCTTGGTTTCAGCCTGTATAAGGACCAAGAAGTTTCTGATATATCAGTCCTCTGATATTGTAACCATTAATAAACAAAATCATTTTTGGAATAGGCTCTTTCGATCCCATTCCCCATCCCCCCTGGGGAGATTTGCGTCGGTGCCTTTTTCGTCGATTTCTGTTTTTTTCTTTTTTACTAGAATTGATCTAATTTGAAGGGTAGTATACTTTAATTTGTTATTAATTCCATACTCCATATCTTACATTTCAAAGTAATCATAATACGTACCCCACGATTTCCCGATTGACCCGAAAGGGGAAAGAGATTTGTGGTAGGATTAATTAAGAAACCATAACTGTGTATCTGTTTCCTTTTTTCTATCATTTGTTTATCAGCAACTTTAAAATTAACCCCTCCTCGATTCCCTGATTGAGATCCACTTGGATCGAAAGAGGTTCTTGGAGGCTTTTCTTTTAAACAAGAACACTAAGTTTAAAACTTATTAAAATCGACAAGACTCCAATGTGTATGCTCTGCACTTCGCTGTGGTTCGTCCGATCAGTCAAGCTATATCAAAAGCACTTGGGTGACTAGCATAATTAGGACTCACTCTCCCCAACTGACAAACCATCACGTGAAAATCCAACACCTAGATCAAACCTCTACGGTGGCAAAATACCCAAAGGAAGCGGGAACTTACTGAAAAGTGACCTCGGGGCGTCAATCTCTGTCACACCCTAACGGGTGCGTTACGAACAATAGCCCCAGAGACTCCATTTCAGCCCACATATTCCTTGCGGGTAGCCGTAAAGGTTTAGTTTTGGACATACTCCAAGTACTTCCGGGTATATCTGGAGTCCCCCTTTGCCTAATTTAATTAACTCATACTTCACATTTAACTTAAAACATACCAAGATGCAATCGCAAAACATTCACTCCAAGCACATGCAAGCACATCGATCTTCTTGATTTGACTCCATTTTAAGGCACTGGTCATTTTTGCTTCATATATACATTGTGTTTCAGCTTTGTGCTTTCGCGTGTTTATTTTCGTATCTCGTCATCTTTAATTGTCTATAGTTAAAATATTCAAACTCCTAAGTAACTGATTCAGTTTAATATCACCTCACTAAGTAAATTGTCCTTAGTAACATAATAGGGTCTACCCTCCTTGGCTCCGTTAGGAGTTGAGCCTAAACGGAGGAGTCAAGAATAAGGTGACAGCCTTGACTCGAGACTTGCCCCCAAGGACACACCGAGTGGCTTGAAGATTTCTGCCACGTGACCCAGGTGTGTGAAAGGCGGCAACACTTTTTGGCGCCGTTGCCGGGGATAAATCTTTTTATTCCTGAGTACGACTTAGCTTAGCTTTTGTCTAAACAACTAAAAAGATAAAAAACTTTTGATTGATCTAGTCTTTAAAAAACATAAAAATTAAAACTCGATCCATCTGGCGACTCCACTGTCTAACATCCCTTCAAGAATTTCTACCCGAAGTAACCGCCGACAATTATTCAATCCTCTCCCTGATCCCGAAAGGTTTATTAGGGAAAGATTGAATAGGCAGACTTCTCGTAGAAACCTTGAAGATTTAGGAGACCAATCCCTCTCAGATATCCATCACATATTTGTAGAGAGTCATACTTTCCAATCTCAAGAAATGGCGGAATTTTAGAAACCCCTTGACTTTTCTCAGATAGCAGGTGCTCCTCATAACATTCCAAATGATGCTATCAAGAAGCTCCCCAGGTTCGAGGGAAATAATGCTACCACTACCAAGACTCATCTCCAAAAGTTTGAAAGGCACCTAGTCAATTACTGCGATAATGTTGCCTCTAACCATGAAGATATCAAAATGAAGCTCTTTGCTTTATCCTTAGAGGATGACGCTGCAGAATGGTATGAAAACCTTGGTGATGATTCATATAAAACCCTTAATGAATTCCTAGCAGGTTTTAAGAAGAAATGGGGGGAAAAGAAAGAACCAAGACATTTGCTTGCTGCCCTTCATAATATAAAGAAGATGGAGAATGAAACCATGGATGAATTTAATACTAAGTTCAGGCGTGTGGTTGCGGACCTCCCTATAGACATCAAGCCAAGAGATGCCTCCATCTTGATATCCTACATCGAAGGATTCACTGTTGATTTGAGATACCAATTAAGGGATAAAGATCCGGTCAATCTAAAAACTGCTCAAGATATGGCTGAGAAAATAGAAAGGAATATGCAATCTTCGGGCAAATCCAACATTCCAGGTTACACTAGGGGAAACACTTCGTACAACAAAGAGAAGGGAAAGGTCATTGAATTAGAGGAAAAGGAAACCTCTAAAGACCCCATGGAAAAGATAACTAGCATGTTTGAAAAAGTGATGACTAATCAGAACCAATTCATGACATACCAATCTGTGCAAATGAATAAAATCCAAAACAGAATAGTCACACTGGAGAGAAATAGTGGACCTAGGAATTTTCAGCCAAAACAGAATCAAGTATATCAAAAGAAGTTTCCTCAGCAAGAGCCTAGGATTCCAAACTAGTTAGACTCAACTAACCTGGTAGATGAAGTAATTCCATGGTGTAGACCTTGTGAGCAATTCCGCCCAGAAAGCACTTGTTGCATAGCAAACCAGGTTATAGAACATGGGATGGCGAAGGTCAGTAATCAGGAAACAACATTAGGCGAGTCTGATCATGTGTACATGGTAGGCCGAACCTATCCTCTATCAAACCAGCATTGGTAGCAGGCCACGGATTACGGTTTCGAGAAGGATCTCCTGTCTAACTTTTATGGTACAATGCCTCCTCCGGAAGAAATTAAGGAAATGAAGGAGGCCAGGTTCAAGGGAGTTGTGTATCAAAGAAGAGAACAGCCATCACCCTCTAAACACTACAAGCCAAAGGTAACCACTCATCCCCTCCCAGATCCTCCTATTGTCCCTGAGTCAAATATTGATATGGGAGAATGGATAAGTAGTGCTAAGATTCATGTTTATGCCACTGATGTCCTTAAAATTCCCGGTCAAAAAGAAAAGTTGTTGAAAGCCTTAGAGGATAGTCAAAGTAAAGCTCATAATATTATCGAAGAGGATCCTCTTCCTAATAATAATGCTATATTTGAAGCTGAACATATTGAACCCATAGGTATGCCCATAGTCCTCAACAGTGTTGATTTGAGAAGAGAAGATCACCCACCTTTTTATGTCTCCCTCTTAGTTGATAAACTTCTCCTTCATAACTGTATGTTAGATTCGGGTGCTTCATCAAATGTCATGACAAGAAAAGTAATGGAGCAATTGAATCTAAGGGTCACCCGACCCTACCACAATGTTTGTGCCATGGATGCAAGAGAAGTGGAAGTGGTGGGGATAATCTTAAATTTACAAGTTAAGTTGGCTAAGTATCCTGATATCGACATGTCGATGGATGTGGTGGTGATAGATGTTCCAGATAATTGGGGTATGTTGTTATCCAGAAAATGGGCTGCAACTCTTGGTGGGCACATTCAAATGGATTGGACATATGCTACTATACCTGCATCAGAGAACACTAGGGTGATTCTCCACGGAGAAAACCTGAGGAAACGGCATGTAGAAAACCCTAAGAAGCCCGGAAATGAATTTGTTCATTTCACTCATAATTTTGGAAACTATGCTATTTTGTCAAATTTCATGGCCCCCATTAAGGAAAACATTAAAAATGAAAAGATCGATGAAGTTTGGCAAATGTACTTTGATGGGACTTATTCCAAAACCGGAAAGGGTGCGGGCATCGTGATCATCTCTCCTTCAAATAAAGTCTACAACTTTGCATTCAGGTTAGAGTTTGAAGCATCAAACAATGTAGCTGAGTATGAGGCATTGCTCCTAGGGTTAGAAACTACTAAAGATATGGGGATAAAGATGTTGAACATAAAGGGTGATTCAGACTTAATTGTCCTCCAAATTAAGAATCAGTATCAATGCAAAAATGACAGACTAAGAAAGTATAGGAATGCCACATGGGACACTATGGAATGGTTTGATGCACTTAACATTCAAAAGGTCCATAGGGAAATGAATGGGTTAGTAGATAAATTAGCAGTAGCAGCATCCACCCTCCAGCCATCGGATGAAATGATTAATGGGAATGGAAAGATGGAAATAAATTTCAGACCTTCAATTCCAGATAATATAGACCACTGGCAAGTGTTCAAAGATGATGAGCAACTCTTGAGATTCATCCACAATCTACAAGAGTTTGAGGGTTGCAAGATCAGTTATCAACAGGAAGGTAAAGAGTATCAGGAGTACGAGGATAATGAAAGGAATCACATCCCGAGTAGCCTTATAGCTTTCGAGAATCTTTTCGATCGTCAGGATCATCATAAAAAACAAAAAGAAGAAATAAAAACTGGGAATTATATGGAAATAAACATAGGAACTGACAAGGATCCCAAGTTAATAAAAATTGGAAAAGGTACTTCGGAAAAGGAAAGGAACAACTTGATCAACCTAATCAAAGAGTATAGAGATGTGTTGACCTTTAGTTATGATGAGCTTAAAGCCTATAGGGAAGATGTGTTTCAACACACTATTCCCCTCACAGAAGAAGCTAAGGAGGTCAAACCTTTCCGACAAAAACTTAGGCAAATAAATCCTAAGTTGGCCCCCATTGTGCAGAAGGAACTTCAGAATATGCTAGCAGCAGGGATCATAGCACCTACAAGGCATTCATCTTGGTGCTCCAACTTAGTTGTTGTTAGAAAGAAGAATGGGTCGATTAGAATATGTATAGATTTTAGAAATCTCAATACATCATGCCTCAAAGATAATTACCCATTACCCGACATGGAAACTTTGCTTCAAAGAGTAACATGATCAGGAATAATGTCCATGTTGGATGGCCATTCCGGTTATAACCAGGTGTTGGTAAATAAAGAAGATCAACATAAGACTACATTCACCACACCTTGGGGTACCTATAAATTTCTAAGAATTCCTTTTGGCTTATTGAATGCTGGTGCCACTTTCCAGAGAGCCCATGGATTTTGCCTTCAAAGAACTTATAGGCAAAATAATTGAAATATATCAGGATGACTTGACTATTTTTTCAAAAGAAAGATCTGACCACATAAGTCATCTTAGGTTGGTTTTTATAAGATGTCGGAAATATGGTATTTCCTTGAATCCCACCAAGTCAATCTTTGGAGTTTATGAAGGCAAGTTGTTAGGGCACATCATTTCTAAAGATGGTGTCAAGGTTGACCCTGAGAGAGTTGAAGCTATTAAGAAGGTCCCCTTGCCTCACAATCTAAAATCTCTCCGGTCCTTTAATTGTCAAATCAATTTCATAAGAAAATTCATCCCAAACTTAGCAGAATTAATGAAACCTCTACAAAAGCTATTAAAGAAAGATGCTAAGTTTGAGTGGACAGATGAAGGGAAAGATGCATTCAATTCCATCAAAAATGCCATATCCATGTCCCCGGTCTTGACTAGTCCAGATTATTCCAAAGAATTCCAAATATTTTCCTTTGCCTCAAAAGACACCATTGCCGGTGTTTTACTTCAAAAGAATAAAGAGGGACAAGAGCAACCCATAGCCTTTATGAGTATAGCCTTACAAAATTCAGAATTGAAGTATACCACGATGTAGAAACAGGCCTATGCTCTTGTCAAGTCCCTTAAACATTTCAGAACTTATATAGGTTACTCCAAAATCATTGGATATGTACCCCATGCAGCTATCAAGGATATCATGTCTCAGCAGGACTGTCTAGGAGTTAGGGGTAAGTGGGTTTCAAAAATTCAGGAATATGATTTGGAGATAAGACCTACTAAATTAATTAAGGGACAGGGTCTTGCAAAGATGTTGACCCAAGGAAATGAGAAGGCTTTAGGAGTAATCTGCCAGAGCAGCAATTCAGATCAAAGTGTATCAGATGAGTTTCAGAGATTAGAGCAGCACCCCTGGTACACCGACATCATATTTTTCCTCTGCAACCTTACATGCCCCGATCACTTACTGGGCCATAAAAGAAGGGCATTAAGGTTAAAGGCAACTAAGTATTGTTTGACCAAAGATGGTCTGGGTTGGAGAAACCCAGATGGTTTGATAATTAGATGTGTCAATGAACCTGAGCCCAAGAAACTCATGGTTGAATTCCATTCAGGATTTTGTGGTGGACATTTTGCAGCTAAAACAACCGCCCACAAAATCCTTAGAGCAGGCTACTATTGGCCAAACCTATTTTCAGATGTGC
>LPNX010021135.1:1635-20268 GCA_001517045.1 Pseudotsuga menziesii
CTACACGGGATATTACCGAATGTTTATAAGAGGATATGCAACAATTACTGGGTCGATGGAGAAATTATCAAAGAAAGATGTGAAGTTTGAATGGAACGACGAGTGTCATATGAGCTTCAACATACTAAAGAAAAAAATGGTCGCAACACCGATATTAGTTTTTCTGTATTGGACAAAGGAGTTCCATGTCCATGTCGATGCTTCATCAGTAGAATTGGGAGTGATATTATCCCAACTAGGATAAGGATCAATTAACACTAGTACAAAATGAGGAATTAGCTACTAGTTGATTGAAAATTCTAGTCCCCACAGGTTTTTCAAGTGATTTACTACTAAATATGAGCACTTTTGATTGACCCAAATATAAACGACTAAAATTAATGACTAATTTAGTCACCAGTTAAAAAATACTACTAGATAATAAGTGACAGAGTTAAAAATGACTAACATAAACAACTAATTTAGTCACAGCATAAAAAACGACTAGCTAGAAGAATATGAATTAGTCATTTATGTTAATCATTTTAATTATGTCATGAAAAATTCCAAATTTGACAATGAAGTGTAAATTTTGTAAATTGTCTACCTTCTATTAGTAATATTGGTGTCATGCACCTCGATCTTTAGAGATCCAACAAATAATTTGCACGAATTTTCTCTTGACCATATTTATCCTTGCTACACCATTGAATTAGAAAACCTGGTTAAGCACGTTCCAAAGGAAAATTAGGTTCCTATGTCAATTACGAATTAGGTACCAGAACCAGTACCATATCGATACCTAGCTAGAAGCATCATAGCCCTACATTCCCTTGAGAAACGGTCATTCAAATGTGCCTCCTCCACGTAGACTTACCAAATGCATCCAATGCATGGCCAAAAAACATGTCAAGTACTTTGGATCAGTGGGTTAAAGGTATCGACGTTCGACCCCTCCTCCCATTTTTTTGCACTTGATACCCTATTTTTTTAGATGATAGGCCGGTTCAAGATCTCTCACTGACCAGTTGAACTGTGTAGAAGGAGCAAGCCGACATAAGTCGACTTGGAGAAAGGCCGACTTAGCCAGCCGACTAAGTCGATGGGCCGACTAGTCGATGGGCCGACTAAGTCGGTCGACTGACTAAACAGATTGATTAGTCGACTTAACTAACAGTCGTGTCGGTTCACCGAACCGACATGTAGTTATTTTTTGTAACTATTTGTAACTGGTATATATTAGGCTGTTGAGCCAAGCAAGAACTCAGTTCAGTTCTGTGCCTTGTATGAACTCATTATAATAATATAATCTGTTTTCCTATCTATTCTTGTCTCTTATATCTGATTTATAGTTATGTTTTAGTATGTATTATTGGTAACCTTATGTGATCTGTGAGATTACAACATTGGTTCCGTTGCCGGTAGTACATGTCTAAGATATATGCTCACATATGATACCATAGCAGGAGATCAAGGACTGGTGGGACCGTAAAATTGTGAACTACTTGCAAAATTATGCAAGACGAAACAAATTAACAGTCGCTGAAGCTAAGGCAAGATTTTTCACTGAGACGCATGAGAATTTTGTCGAAGCCGTGCCACAACTATTGAAGCAGCTTCTGGATGAGAAGACCGGATCCCACTAAAGAACAACAGTTGCTAGATAAACTATTCTGAAGAGGCCAAACAAATCTGTGAGAGTGGTTTGAGAAAATCGCTGACGACTTCTTTGAGGAGCAAGCGGTCGAAGAAAGGACGTCAGCGGAAACTGTAAAAGAGAAATTATACACAAATTTCACCGAACAATTCTTGTGCACCTTACCGACTTTGCTATTCAAATTCTTGATAGAGAACGGGGCAGGCCACATCGTCGAACCTAGACCACCATTGTACGAACAGCCACCAAATACCAACTGGGCAGAAAAGCAAAGGAAGTGGGAGAAGTTTATTGTAAAAAGGCAGTGGGAATACTTCCTGAGCAAGTGAGTCAAAACATCCAAGATTTCTAAAAGTGTCAGGTAGGCTATGGTGGGGTAGCTGGTCTTGTGTCGGTGGTAGAGTATAGTGGATCCTAGTCGGCTAAAAGAAGATAGCTGTCACCAGTAATGAAAAGTCGACCATAGAAGACTTCAAGAACATAGTAATGTACAGGAGTATGTCGAACATTCAAAAACAAGAAAGGGACGAGAGACAGCAGAGAAGGAAAGCAAGACGCGAAAGAGCCGACAGGCTGCGCAGAGAACAAAACCCTAGGGTGATCGACCATGAAGAGAATCAACCAGAGTTGGGTCACGACCGACAGGAAGAGGGCGTTGAGAAAAAGGTGTCCCCTATGAAGGAAGAATTGTGGATAGAGTAGCCAGAAGCTCTCCAATTAAGAGCTCCTGATGACAGAATAACCCTTTCCCTGGAAAATCCTCATACCAGAATATAGACTATTATTGAAGACGACCTCCGACTACGAGCTGGTGACGTCACTATTTGGAGCCGACTAGGTGACGAACCATACCCGGGATGACATCTTGTCATATGCCAATCGGTCGAAGGGAATTGGGTGACCTTTCAAATGGCACCATCCTTTCGGAGTATCCACTTGCTCTTACCGACACAGGAAGGAGAACCCCCCCCGCCACATACAACTTTAGAAGAAAGCAATGAATCAGACCTGTGTACACAACAATCCAGTGGATCATCGACAATAGAAATCCACAACAACCCACTGTAGGTCGAAGTCGAATCAGCCACTGACGGAGGCACCAGTTCTGTCGACCAAAATTCTGCAGGCCCGACCACATCAACAACCCCACCACTTTCACCACCACCCACGCCTCCGACCCCGCCAACTTTCGAGAGCAGTGAAAGTGACTCAGACATGGGTCACGGAACAGCTCACATTCCTCTCTATGAGGGGGATGAAGAACCTAGACGACATTGGTTCATCTGCAAGTCCATCTGGGATGCAAACCGGGTGACAGATGAAGACAGACAGATGGCTCAGTTCGTTGGAGCCTTACAGAAAAGGGCATTGACCTGGTACATGACCTTTTCGGAAAGGCAACCCAGAGCATCGAAAGCTGACATTAAAGCACAGTTCTTATCCTTTTTCAAGACCCCTAATTCTAAGCACCTGGCCACCAAAAAGCTCAAGAAAATGCAGTAAAAGCCAGGGGAGACTGTCCGCGATTACGACAAGTGTTGGAAGGATCTATTGAGTCAATTAGATTATGTTATTGACGGGAATTACTAATTCAATGGTTCCTTGTAGGATTATTACAAAAAGTTCACCGACACATCAGTCTGGAAACATTCAAGACATATGAAGATGCGCTGACTAAAGCTCTGCAGGTGGAAATGGATGAAGATATACCTGCCTATCCGACGGACCATAGGATAGAAGAATAGCTGCAAAGTGTGCAGAAGTCCTTGAAAGAAATGTCCCTCAAAAATCAAGAAAGATGGTGTACTAAATGTTCGACGGCCGGACACTCAAAAGATAATTGTCGACAAGATTATAGCCGACAAGACGTTCGATTTGTGCAAACTAAAGTATTTTGTGAAATTTTCCAGGAGACCGAGGATCACTCTATGAAAGAATGTGCATTTAACATGAAGAATGCAAAAGCTTCCTGGTGTGCCATCTGTGAGACAAAAATTCACAATACGGCCGACTGTCAACTAAACCTGAAAAACAGACAGAACTATCAGGCAGTCTACTAGACAAATGTGTGGCGCAGAGTAATGAGAAAAATAATACTAATGATCAGAATGGGCAACGATACGAAGGCCGATGATATGAGCACCGGTACGATAATCGACGACAAGGGTTTGGAGGAAGAGGTCGATTCGTAGGGAATCATGACATACGAGCTCGTCGACCAACCCTGTGCTTCATCTGCTATAAAGAAGGGAACTGATGCGCAGACTGTCCGTACAAGGATAGAACTAACCTTAAATTCTGTATGCATTGTGGAGTAGGCGATCACTCTCTGGAGGATTGTCCTACCATGTTAGAAAAAATCAATAATAAGAAAAATGTTAATGTCTTGTCTTGTGTACAAAAGCATGATGTAGTCACTACTAAAAATCTGCATATTGTCACTCGCCAAGGCACAAAAATAGGGCCTGATAACCCCCAAATTAGTAAAATTAAAAACACAAATGGTTATCCGAATCCTCTGAAGGAAAAACAAACTTATCAAGAAGCCACACACATATTTCAAGACATTGCACAACAAGAAGACATTCTTACCAGTCGACTTAGCATGACACAGCAATTAACTCATCTCATCCAAACTGACAAGTCTGTAGCCCAGTTCATTGATTTATTACATGAAATAAAAAGCACTAACTTGGGAAAACAAACTAAGAACATTTGGAGCCTAAATCAAAAAGACAAAAACGATGTCGACCCACTTGTCGACCTGGAAATCAAAGGTTATCACGTCCGACAAGTGGTGCTCGATTTCGGGTCTCAGGTAAATATTATGACAAGGGACACTTGGGAAAAAATGGGCCGACCTCGACTCTATGAGTCAGGAATTTACCTAAAACTCGTCGACCAGGGCCTCATTGAACCCATTGGGGTTTGGAAAGATGTCAACACGACCATCAAAGGCATATCGACTAAAGTTGATTTTGAAATCATCGACCCAAAGGAAGGATCTAGCTCCTTCCCAGCCCTCGTCGGTCGACCTTGGGGTGGAAAGATGAAATCATCTATATCCTTAGATAAATAACACATCAAACTAAAAGGAAATGGCCAAAAAGTCATTGTCCCCATTAATCTTGCACAGGGACAACCTTGGGTAGAACCGATAGATGAGGAATTTGATGTCAGACAACTTTACTAGATCCATAATAATACAGACTATACTGAGCCAAACATTTATGGGGAGCTTCACTTAGGTAACGAAGACTCCATTGGTTATAATTTAGATGCTGAATTATATGATTAGGAAATGGAAAACTATGAAACACAAGCAAGAGGGTGCTGGACTATACAAAAAGTACAGAAAAAACCCACCCGACAGTGCTTCACTGTATCAATTATCCCCAAAATATTTGAAACTAAAATCAGGGAACGACCTACATTACAGCCGACCAACTTACACAATACCCAATTGCCCATGTATAAGGAATGAGAATCCCCAATAATGCATCTTGAACAAGTCTCTAAAAATATTGGAGAACATGGCAGACTTCAAAGCTTAGTGGAAACATTTACAGGTCAAGCAGCTAGATGGTGGAATACCCATCAGACAAAATTGCAGACCTGGACAACTGCTTCAACTTTATTTGTTGAACGATTCGGTGGGAAAAATTTAACACAGGAGGCTCAAATCCCTATCTTTGTCCAAGGCCAAAACCCAAAAGACCACATTAGGACTTGTGAAAGCAAGTGGAGAAGGCTTGGATACAAAGATGAGCGAGCCTGGACACATTTGTTCCCTACAACCCTAGCCGACCTACCCAATAAATGGTATAAGATGGAGGAAGCAAGAGGAGAAACCTTCTTTTGGCAGGAATTGAGAAACAACTTTATCAACGACTTTCAGTTCATACCCCAGAATGAAACACTGGCTGAGCCAGCCCAACAAATCAAACACTTTCTCCAGCTGACCATAACTCAACCTTTCCAGACCCACCGACAGGTCAAAGAATGTAATAATATAAAAATTGCACCCAGGCCACAGTCGACCCGAGTGCAATTAGAAAATGAACATACCACAAGCAAGAGCTTTAGATGGAAACCCAACCACATCGAAACAACCAAACCAATCTAGTCAATCCTGAAAGTTGAGACCACCGACAAACCTTACCTTGACAGAATGACTGTAGCTGACTTTTCGGCTACATTCTCACAGTTTCAAGAAGGAAGTCAGCCGATCAATGAAGCTAAAGCACCAAAGTGGCTAGATGCCAAAGTGAAAAATAAGGAGTTCGATATTTCAAACGATGACCGTCCAAAAATAGATAAGATTGGAGACTACTGGAATGAACACCAAACCAATGAAATCATCAACTTACTAAAAGAATTCCAAGATGTCTTTGCAAGGGATTACAAAGACTTAAAAGGGTTAGTACAAGAAATGGGAGAAATGAAAATAGATACTAAACCTGATGTCTGACCTGTCAAGAAACGACCTTACAAACTAGCTCATAAGTATAAGGAGATAGTTAAGAAGGAAATAGACAACATGTTAGCAGTAGGGATCACTTACCGCATCGACCAGTTGGAGTGGGAAAGCCCCATGGTCATTCAGCCTAAGAAAGATGACATGACCAGGTTACAAATTTGTGTCGACTTTAGGGAGCTCAACAAAGTCACACTTACAGACCCATTCCCCACCCCCTATGCTGATGAAATCCTGAATGAAGTTGTAGCCCATGAATGTTATTCATTTACTGATGGATTTTCAGGATATAATCAAGTACCCATAGCAAAAGAGGATCAAAAGAAAACCACATTTGTATGTGAATTTGGATCCTTTGCCTACAGGGTTATTCCTTTTGGGTTGAAGAATGCACCTGCAGTATTCTCACGAATTGTTTTCAAAACTTTCCTAGAGTATATCTATAAGACCATGGCAGTATACTTCGATGACTGGACCATATATTCCACCCTAAAGGATCACTGTACATGGCTCCGACTTATGCTGGAGAGATGTCGACAGATACAACTCTCCCTAAATATTAAGAAGTGTACTTTTATGACTCCCATAGGCATACTCTTAGGACATATTTTCTGCAAAGATGGTATAAAGGTTGACTTTGCCAAAATAAAAATCATCCTCGACCTAAAACCCCCAATAAACCCTATACAAGTCCGGGTGTTATTGGGCCACATAGGATACTAAAGGAAATTCATCAGACACTATTCACATATGACTTACCCTCTGGAGGAACTGTTCAAAGATGACCAGGAGTTTATATGGACAGAAGAATGCCAAATATCCTTCGACAAATTGAAAAGAAAACTGGTCAAAGCTCCCATACTTAAATTTCCAAACTGGTTGACTAAATTTCATGTGCATATTGATGCATCAGGCATTGCAATTGGAGCCATCCTTACTCAACCAGGGGATGATGGGATGGATTACCCTATCGTATACAGCAGTCAAAAATTAAATAAAGCTGAATGGAACTACTCGACCACTGAACGAGAAGCCCTAGGTATGGTCTTTGCTCTCCAGAAGTATCGACATTACCTATTGGCCAACCCTTTCATATTCTATACTGACCATCAAAATTTAAAATACTTTGCTAATAAACCCCTTCATCATGGGAGAATTTGTCGATGGTTACTACTTTTTCAAGAATTTGAGTTTGAAGTAGTAGTCCGACCAGGAAAGCTAAATGTCGGACCCGACCACCTATCTCGTATCGACACAGGGGAGGAACCGACCAGAATCGATGATGACTTGCCGGATGCACATCTATTTCGCATAGAAGCAGTACCCGAAGAACTAGAAGACATATCTCAGTTCTTGGATACAGGGAAGGCACCCGAAGGTCTGAACACCAAGAAGAAACAAATATTAGCTATGAAGGTTACACCCTACAGTCTCATTAATGGATTTTTGTACAAAATGGGGTTAGACAACATTCTAAGACATTGTGTACTCGACCATGAGAAAGAAAAAATCATGCATGAAGCAGACTATGACCTGCAGGAGGACATTTTCAAGCGAATACTACTACAAGAAAAATCCAATAGTCGGGCTTATGGTGGCCGACCATCCACAAGGATTGCAAAAACTTTGTTAGTCGCTATGATAGATGTCAACGACTTGGTCGACCTCTGCCGAGCATAGAAATTCCCTTGATATCTGTAAACCCTAGTATCACCTTCGAAATTTGGGCTATAGACTTCATAGGACTGTTTCCTATTCCAGCCAAATGATCAGGCGCAAGATATATTATCACAGCAGTGGAGTATGTCACCAAATGGGTAGAAGCTGAACCCATCGATACATGTTCAAGTGAGGTAGCTGCTAAGTTCATCTACAAAAACATTACCACTAGATTTGGATGCCCACTCACCTTGATTAGCGACCATGGCTCACATTTTATCAACAAAACCATCAAACATCTGACCGACAAGTTTCACATCGACCACCGACGAAGCACTGCATATCATCCTTAGTCGAACGACGCGATTGAATCTTTTAACAAAACACTAACCAAAGGGTTAACAAAAATATGCAGCACTGACAAAGATGACTGGGATGAGAAAATCCCTATGGTTCTCTGGGCATATAGAACAACATATAAGTGGTCGACCGATCAAACACCCTTTCGACTAGTCTACGGGCAGGAAGCAGTTGTCCCCCTACACTTCTGATAGCAGACACCTATTATTGCACAAATACTGCATGTCGATGTTGAACAGGAAATAAAGGACCGACTATTTCAAATCAATAAGCTAGAAGAACATCGAATCACGGCTATTCAGCACCAGGAAATTCACAAACAACAACAGAAATCTTGGCACGACCATAATATCAAAAACAAAAACCTTTCGGTCGGCGACCTTGCTTTACTGTATAATAGTCGAGTCAAAGGAAAACCCAAGAAATTACACACCGAATGGATGGGACCTTATGTTGTCGACGAAATACATCCCAATGGCTCAATCCGACTGAAAACATTACAGGGCCTAGTATTTCAGAAGCTCATTAATGGAGCCCGACTCAAACATTACAGAAACTAAAAAAAATAAAATAAAAATCAAATAACGACCTTAACTGTCAACTAAAACCCATAAAAAGATAGAAAAAATTCCAAAACAAAATAATACTTCCAATGACAGCCATGACAACAACTCACTACCTCGACCACCGACATCACCACCATCGACCATCTTCATCGACCAATCAGGTCGACCATTTTCATGCACGACACCGACCATCGACTTCGAAAGTCCCATCACGCATTGATGGCCTCGAGGGCCGAAACAAATCCTTCATTAAGTTACACTCAAGTATTACAGTTGGACAGTCAAGTCCACCATTAATACACCCATTTCTACACTCAGCCCCATCCCTGCCTATAAAACATGGATCGTCGAAGGTTCATTCACCACACCCATTTTCATCAGAGCACCTGCAACCTCAGTCCACCAAAGCACAGGAACCCTGTCAAAACTCCAACCAGTCCGACACAATGGCACCAAAACTAACCAGAGCAGCGGCCAAGGCAAAAGAGTTGCAAGCAGAGGAAACCCCCTTACTCAACCGTCTCAAGAACATTAAAAACACAAAGGTCCAGGAGGGCCCACTTCAGAAACTATGGCAATAAATCCAAGAGTGGGCCTATGTCGACAGCCGAATGACCCAGGCCGCTGAGAAAATTTGGAAGAGTGGCATTTTCAAATATCCTAATGCACCACTGATGGAAAGCTTCAGTGGGACAAAGGAGGCAGCTGTTAAATTCATTATCAGTCGCTTCGATAACGGCCGGTTCTACTTCAACCAGCCGATTGATATCACCGAGGATGTTATCTCCAAACTTACGGGTCTGTCCAACCAGGGAAGCCCTGTTCCTATTGGGATCAAGGAAGGGTTAGTCCAAGAGCTTACGGGCTCACCCTCAGGCAAGAACTCCAAGGGATTAATGATCGGCCAGATTGCAACAAGGATGCCACAAATCGTGGCTAAAATTATAGCAATCACCCTTACCTTGGCAGGTCAAGGCAGCGACCTTAAGCTGGAGATGTTGGAAGCGGTCGACACAATCGCGACCGATGGACGTATCTACCGATGGGGAGATTATGTTGCGGACATGATCAAAACCATCTGTGAACACTGCTAGGAGACGGGAGGTATGATCAAGTTCCCCTCTATCATTATCTGGATTGTTATGTATCACATTTGTCCCGAAGGCAGTCCAGTCTTCCGGGAGTCAACCAGGTTCCAAATGCACAGATTCAAGCCCTTTTCACAAAAAGGCACCCTACATGAGCTGGCCCAGGGGAAAGTATTCCTAGAAAACTGGTTCCAGCAACTAAAGGTCCACATGACGAGGTCGAGGGTGCCCCAGAACATCCGATGAAACCTCCCTGCTGAGTCTCACATCCAGTTGGAACTAGACCACACCTCAGTATGGTATATGCGCGGTCAAGACCCTAAAGCACAGGACCTCAAGTACTATCCAACGGTCGAGCATATTTTCTGAGAGTTGACCAGACAAGCGCAGATAAAGATACCCATCCTAGAGGCTACCAAACAGGTCGACTTCTCCATCATCGAGCCACTTACCGACCAGGAGAAGGAGGAGAACTACGAACTTAATCTATACATCAGCACATTTGTGTCAGAGGATACCCCGACCGTGCCCACTAGTTGAGTGCATATCACTATCAAACCTCCGACTATAAAAGTAGTCGACCCCCAGCAGACAGAACAACAACAACCAATAAAACAAACATAGCAACAGGAAACTCCTCCAGTGCCAGCAACCGTCAACCCACCCCAAGTACAGACAGGTGAGGTCGAGGGCAACGACCCGAAATATGCTTTATCCAAGAGTATCATTAAGAAGCTGGCTAAGGAGATAGCTGTCGCAAGGAAAAATCTCAAAGCCCAAAAATTACAACAAGGTAGGGGTAAGCGCAAGCTTATCCTAGCCGACTCGTCCGATGATGAGGAGGAACTAGTAGCCGCGACCGTCGACATTGTCGAGGATTCCCGTGCCAATAAAGTGTCAGTCAAGGTTCAGTTTCAATGGTACGTGGACGCAGGCGCTTCGGAGGGTCAGCCAAAGAAAGTAAAAACAGGCCCAACACCTAAAAATGTGGTCGACCTCGCGTCGACCCCTCCCCCCCCATCTCTGACCACCATAGTCGAAGAACAAGAACAAGTACAGCAGGCCGATAATCCCCCTGAGGAATATCAACATGCCATCCCGGAGGCACTCAGAGCCAGGGTCAGCCAAGACGCTGAGCTTAAATATTTCTTCGAGACACTTCCTGGACTCTTTAAGTCGGCCCAAAAAATACAGACAAAATCCCCTCTCTATGCAAGCAGAAAGCCTTATGCAAATATTACGACGATATTCACCCGCGACAAATAGGGTGACATAATAGGAACATCAAAGTCTGTCACTGAACCAATCGACCAAGATGACCTACCTTCTACACCTTCGGAAGCAGGTCTCTCTTCCAACAAAAGTTCACCACATACTCCATTCAACCCTTTGACCCCTGTCCATAACCCGACCCCGTCCCCAACACCACCATCATCACAACCTCCACCTCCACCGTCGAAATCCCCACCACCAAAATTACAGCCAAACCCATCACAGCCACTGTTGTCTTCACAACCAGAAGCCGACATCCCCCCTCCTCAAATAGAAACACCCCCGTCCCCCATACCCCCTCCTCAAAACGAAACACAACCATCTTCGATACCACCTAACCAACCAGAACAACCTTCGACCTCCAATCCACCAACCACAGACCCAACTTCCACTACTGCAGGTACCCAGGAGCAAGAACAACAGCCAGACCATCAGAAGAAAAAGAAAGAGTAGAATAGAACATCCAGTCTCCGGATTATCCTAAGGGATGCAAGTTCCTTGGACGACACAGAGGTTGGGCAACTCCTGAAAACAATGGCCAAAGAGTCAAAGAAATGGACAGACCAGAAAAATAAAGAGCTAGTCGCCAAAAATGCAGAAGAAGTCGAGTTTCTCGGCAGATGCAGAGCTCTAATCCAGACCGTGGTACCAGGCCCTCTCGAAGTCGACACAGATCGACCACTTGACAAAGCATATCAGCTCTTTGAGACAATGGTATTGACTGTCCAGACCCGGATGCAAGAGACCAAGGAAGAGAAAAAGGAGGAGACTGTTCGACTGCTCCTGTCCCAACACACTGCATTCTCGGAGGCATACAAAGTTCTCCAGGATCATATGGAATAATCAGTGGTCACCGAGGAAGTCTTGCGAGACTGGCCTAACCACTATGGGCAAGTCTATCAGCAGACCAGGAAGGAAAGGCAGGGCATTCAGGCTTTGGAGAGTCGAAAATCGACAGAGAAAGAATTGAGGCAGACCATTGAAGAACAAATTGTGATGAAGACTAACAAATTGTAGAAGCTAGAATGAGAGGCACATCAGTGGGTTCAATAGGCCCTTCCCAATTTAGAGAGAGTCGACCACATCTGTCCACAGATGAAATGACTCATCACTGCTGCAGAAGAGCAAAACCAACTGTTGGGTCCCAACATGGAGAATATCGCAGAAATACCTATGTTTGAAAAGATGTCGATCCTTTCCAGTCTCACAACCTTAACAATCGATATCCAGAAGGAATTACATAGTTGGACTGACTTTCAGCATCATCTGGCCATCACAGCCCCAGCTATCGTCAAAGTCTATGTCCAAAGAAGACCGACCATCCGGCTGCATAGCCCCCACCATGAGCAAGTCTGATTGCACCCACCAGAGTTCATTTTGTTACCTCCCTGTTTCTTCGGGACAAAGAGATGTTTTGTTCATGGGGGAGATGTAGAAGGAGCAAGCCGACATAAGTCGACTTAGAGGAAGACCGACTTAGCCAGCCGACTAAGTCGATGGGCCGACTAGTCGATCGGCCAACTAAGTCGATCGGTCAACTAAACAGATTGATTAGTCGACTTAACTAATAGTCATGTCGGTTCACCGAACCGATAGGTAGTTATTTTTTGTAACTATTTGTAACTGGTATATATTAGGCTATTGAGCCAAGGAAGAACTCAGTTCAGTTCTGTGCCTTGTATGAACTCATTATAATAATATAATATGTTTTCCTATCTGTTCTTGTCTCTTGTATCTGATTTATAGTTATGTTTTAGTATGTATTATTGGTAACCTTATGTGATCTGTGAGATTACAACAAACTGCTTCAAAATTATGGTTCTTGTCACTTTGATTGTGTTCATCACTCCAATCAATAACCAGTTGTTATGGCTTTTTATAGGTTTCAATGCTGCCAAGGCTAGTGCTTACACTTTAAATTCACAATTATCACCATCTCCAACCAATGCGCTCATAACCATATGCAATTTGATCTTTCATCTTGGGAAAAGAATGAGCCCTCTTGTAATGCCACTATTTGCAAAGGTCACTGGTTTTTGTACATCGACATTCCTCACACGCTCCAAAGGAAAACTGAAGCAGATTGTAGAAGAAACCATTAAAATTTGTTAGAAGGTTTACTTGTTGCAAATGTCATTGTAGAGTAGGAATAGAATGATACCTTCAGCCCACATATCTGAAGTTAACATGTTTTCTTGGCCATGCATTGGATGCATTTAGTAAGTCTACATGCAGGAGGCACATTCAAATGGCCGGTTCTCGAGGGGATGTAGGGCCCTAATATGTGGTTGTCACCGGTCGCTATCCTGGAGAGCATTGATGGGATTTTTGTACCGATCGGAGTCGATGATTTAGCAAAGATGTAGTGACGATGATCGACTTTCAAGCCAAATCGTCAACTCCGTAGACTACTCCATTTATAAAACTAAACAACTTATATGATAATTATTAAAAAATATAATATATAACCTATTAACATAATTTATATAGTAAAATAATAAAAATAAAATATATATATATATAACAAAAACAACAAAAAAATCTATATAATTTATATCATAAAATAATAAAAATAAAAATAAAACATAAAAAACTATATAATTTATATAATAAAATCATAAAAATAAAACAAAAAGAAAAACTATATAATTTATATAATAAAATAATAAAAATAAAACAAAAGCAAAAAAATCTATATAATTTATATAATAAAATGTTGTGCTCTTTCATAAAGTCTGCCTATGATGCAAAACATCTATGAAATTGAGATTACTGGTGGGCATATAAAAATGGGAATTATTTGTGAAAGTTTTATTTACTCTAAAAAATGGTAATATTTATATGATTTTTGGAAATTATTTGAGAAAGTTTTATTTACTTTGAAAAATAGTAGTATTTGTATTATTTTTCTTAATTTGTATTGTAAAATTCTTAATTGTTAAAATTCCCAATTCTTAATTATTTTTCATTTACAGTAGTTGTCGACCCAACTCTCAACCCAACATCTCTCCACCCACCTCTACGACAACGACATTCATGGTCGATGGTCGATTTTCCTGAACCATCATCCTTCAATTCCATCCATTACTGCTCAACCTGCTCGTTGGCGCCAAATAGCCTGTTAGTTGGTGCCAAACATAGGAGGGTTTGGTGTTAGGTGGATGTAGGGGGAATATGGCGACATGCCAAATTTCTCACCTTTCAGTTCACAGTTGACTACATTAGAAACCTTGTTTCAAAAATAGGAGAAGGCTTTTCATGGCAGGATTCGATCTCAACATCTCATATATTACCGATCGTAAAGTGCTCATGTCGTTCCTGGCTGAGCACATGCGTGTTCTCTATAGGAAACCACTCTAGCAGGTCAAGACAATGCTAGAGATATGCCATGCTGGGCATTATAAGGTCTACAATATTTGCTTAGAGGAATCATATGATCCAACACATTTTCATGGATGTGTGGAAGTTTTCCCATTCGATGACCATCATGTCCCCCCTTTGTCAATGTTGAAGTTGTTTTGTCAGAATGTCCATTCCTGACTTTCAAGTGATCCCAAAAATTTTGCAGTTATACATTGCAAGGAAGGTAAAAGTAGAAAAGGTTTGATGGTATCTGCATAGCTTGTCTACACAGGAATCGCGATAGATGAGGCACTTTAGTTGTATGCAGATCGTCAAACAACCAATAATGAAGGGGTTTCTATTGCAGTCCAGTGGCATTATGTTGATTACTAGACCAAGGTACTCTCGTTCCCAATTCAAAAATAATTGGGCATCCTGATGGAGGGTTTGGTGGGTTATGGATATAGATATTGATAATACCCATTGAGGATATTGGTATGGATATTCATCACTATTGAAGGTTTACAATCTCACTATTTAATTTCCATAGCTTCCATGGATAAAACAACATTAGAGAGAACCTGAAGGATATTGAAGAGGATGACCACTAATTATGCAGCTTTGGAGTCAACATCACCTTTTTTTCTTACAAAATCCCTGGTAAGTTTATTTCTTTAGATAAATTTTTCCTAGTTATAATAGTGAAATTTGGATAACAACCCATATGTGTTGTCGGTTGATACTTGTGCCAATAATTTTCCATGTTGCTGCTTATTCTTTTTTGCGCTAGCCCTCTTGTGGATTATGCTTACAACCTGTGAATGATATCTTGCAAGGTTCCCATTATATGGGATAACTATAACTCAAGGGAATTTTCTACATGTCAGTTCTGCTAGCGTTTGCTATGTCAAATACTCTCTACATGTGCCTTCTCTTCTAGCATCGGTCCTTTTTTTGATATTTTATGATGTAGTAGCCTCTCCTTCGATGTGTCCACCCATGTGAAAGTCCCTACTTGTACCCTTTTGTTATATTGCAATTTCATTGGTCCGGTGGTGCATTTTTTCTTTATTACTTGGCGTTAAATACTAAAGAGTAGGTAGCTAGGTTAAAATCGCTGGTAAGATTCCTTTTTACTATGAATTTTTATCTTTTTCCTAATAATATTGAGTCTTGGCTAATGACCAAATCACTTACTCTTCAATAGAGTTTTGATCTATTTATCCACAAGCCACAGTTGTGGCCATTCAAAGTGACATGTTCTTGTTTAGAACTCATAATCTCTCCGCAAAACTTCAGTCCAATATGCAAGTTGAAAACCTGAGTCAATCTAGCAAAATATATCCGACTTGATAGGAATGCATATGAAAGTGATAGCCTCCAAATTGACTGATAGGACCGCATATGCAAGCAATAGCATCCAAAATGACCTGTAGAAAACACATAGGGTCTAAAATAAAGATATAATACTATGTTGGAGAACCATGGAATCGTAAAAGTAAATAACAATGTATTCCAAGAAGAGATGCTATCAATAAACATGGTAATAGTAGTGAAGCACAAAAGTATTTGTTACATTAAAACCCCATATTATTTAATGATTTCCAAAACTTATATAATCATAAAATTCCATGCATGAGTCTTTTCAAGGGAGAACTGAAAGGAGGTCTTTAAACAGGAGAGGCTCTAGAACCCTAAAGTCACAGGGAAATAATTTGACTGCTCTGATTACAAGGATCTTAGCTCTAAGCGATATGGTAGGTTAATATCGCACGCAAGTAGGTAAGTAGGTTAATATCGCATGTAAGTAGGTAAGTATGTTAATATGCAAGTCATATTTCATCCTTTGCAATGTGGCATATTTGTGCGAATTGTGCATTCTTCTCTAGAATATATTCTTCATATACTAGATATCTAATTTAAATATATTTAAATTAAATGTTAAGTCCACTAGTGACCAAAAAGAACCAGTGGGACTACAGAAGTAAAATAATAAGTAAAGAATGCGAGTGTGACGGAATCTCTGTAAAAACTATAAAAGAAATATAAGAATAGAAGGAGAATTTTGAAATAGGCAACATTGAGCTCTAATAACCTAAAAAAGAACAACATGGGTGAAGGTTTGACTTATGGGATATAAGTAGGAAGCACAAAACTAGCAACATAGTCAGCCATTAGCTCTTTTAAAATCCAAGTCCAAGAAGAAGTTCGTGATGAGATTCTTATTGTTCACAAGTTGTGTGATTTTAAGCCTGCATTGACAAACAGATCTAGTAATGGAATATCATTGAAGATTGTTTTTATGATTTGAGTCCTCAGGATATTAGAAGTAAGAGGTGATGAGCCTTTAGTTAATGATGCAGTGATATTTTTCCCCGAGATTGTTTTCTAAGAAGTGAACCATTTTACAAAGCAGCAATGCAAGAAATATTGATCTTTCGATCTCATTTTCCTTGAAAATTGTCAAGGAACACTCAGAGTTTCTAAACAAGAAAAAATTACCACATTTCCTATTAGCTAGTATATCTAAATACAAAATGGTATTGTGATTTAGTTTCTTAGATACACAATTTACATGTGTGATGCTCTCCTTACATGTGATGTTTTGTCACTATGCATAACTAATGGGAAATGTTCATAGGGAAGTCAAGTTACCTCTTAAATGACACTAAAATTTCAGTAATTTATCCTTTGGAATAGAAGGTATATATTTTTGTTCATAAAAAATCATTAACTCATCCTCATTTTCCAGAAAACACATAAGCTATTATGCACAATAGCCATAAGTCACCAACTGACCTTTTTTATTTCTTTCAAAATCACACTTCAAGGAAATTATTGTTTCTTTGTCTAACATTGTCTTGGTCACATCAAACTACTTTCTAAAGTGGATTATTTTCTCATTTCACTTACTAGAAGAAAATTCACATCTTGTATAGCTTTAAATGTATAAAAAATACACATTCAACCATTTTTCAGATATTTGAAAAGTGCTAGTATTCTTCCTGCAACTTTCTTCACATAAATGCAACATTAAATGCATCTTGGAGGACATGAACCAACATTATTCACATAAATAAAACATTAAATGCATCTTGGAGGACACATGAACCAACATTCTAGAATAAAGGGTTAGTTTTGAGAAGTACATAAAGATTGGATCCATATCTGACCATTTTGTTGAATGCAAACACCATTCCCAACTTTTGTAGATCACATAAACAATTTGCACAAGCAAAATTAAAATTTTAGACTCTGTTTGCAAGCAGAACCCTAAAATACTGACTGACAAGATTATAACCCTTTATAAGAAAAAACTATAACTTATGAAGGGACATTTTCATGTGACCAAACTCAGTAAAGTATTTTGACTATCTTACAAAGCAGAGCCATCTCGATTCCATCCTACAAGAGTGGTCTCTTGGGAAAAATAATAAATTTGACTATTTTGAAATTCTCATAATCTAATTCCTAGTGTTGGATATATTTAGTTTATTTCATCTAAACACTTGGGCACCTCATTAAATTTTCCCTTGGAGCAAAGTTGTTTTATGAAAGACGATATGTCAAAAATTTAGATATACAGTCTCTCCTATTTATTTTGTCTACTAAATGTAATGATTTTCCAACTTCACCATCCTGAAATGGAGAAGACATTACTTCATAGTATACTCTAACATGTATAGTAAATCTACATTCTATAATTTTTTAGTGAAATTTTGATGTGTGAAATTTTTTTCCTAGCTTTCCAAGATGATGTACGACATAGATAAAAATTATGGAACTTGCAACATGTGTTTCCTAAGCATTTGGTTCAATATCTAGAAAGTAACTTCAACTTTATTCGATTTGCAGAAAGATTTGATGAGTGAAGACTACATAGCATATGTGCGTGATGCCCTTTCTAATAATTTTCTCTACTTGATATATCGCCTCATCCACCATACCCAACCATTCAAAGACCGCCAATGAATATGATATAGAAACTATATAAGGTGTTTTCATCACCACTAGATACTTTCTTGCATGATCCAGTATATGAACCTTGCACATAGCATTGATTAACGCATTTAAATTAGCAGCCACTAGAGTAAACCCATTTTGGTAATTTCATTTGCAATCTCAGAGGGTAGTTCTATATTATTAGTCCTCAAGAACCCATCAATCAAAATGGAAGAAATTGTATGGCTTGGCCGATGTCCTTGGTCTAACAGTTCCTTGTGAAGTATGTGG
>LPNX010021173.1:0-39370 GCA_001517045.1 Pseudotsuga menziesii
TATCCAAAGTCAACCATCTATATTTATGCTATATAACTCTAAGTGGTGAATGATTACTTGTATCATTGATATTTAAAGAATGGTTAATTATTAGTTATAAATGATCTAGATACCCCTCTCTCTCTTTCTCTCTCTCTATATTTTTTAGTTGTCATTAATAATGTTAAATGGCACTTTTTACATTTTTACATGGATATTTACTTTGTCATTTTGGCCCCAAGATTTTGATGAGCAATTCTTTGTATCTGGTGATCTCATCTAGTTTATCATGATCAAAGAACTTTCTATATATTGTTTTATATACTCATGTTTAATTCAAATTTGAATGTTATCCCATTCTCTTGATCATATATGGCTATCAAATACTCATCCATTGTGATCTCACTAACTTTGTTTTGAACTTTCATTCATGAGTTGCTTGCAAATTGAAAATGATGGTCTAATGAATTTGGATTTTGGTTGGGGAATGATAACCTCAATTTCACTCCAAGGTCTCATCCATGATTTAAATACCATACTTATTTGGTTTGGACTTAAGTCTAGGTTCCATTCCCAATGAAAAAGATGATGTCAGACCCAGTAATGGAAAAGAAACGTGTTTTTCTCATACTTTGATGTGATATTCCCTACCAACTACTTAATAAATTATATGGTCATTGTTTCAAATTTTTGTGCATGTCATGGGAGTTGTGGTGACGACTACATAAAATATATACTTCTTGTGACAACACCAAACTTCAAACTTTGTTACACCCATAGAAACTAAATATGTCTTATGCTAACTTTGATCCATCACAAAAAGTATAAGTATTCATAAGTTTCAATGGTATGAAATTGAGAAATATATCCTTGAAGTATGTTGCTATGCTTCTTTCTTTAAGGTATGATAATGCTATATTATATATTATTATAAGACAAATGCTTATGCATGTTTCAAGATAATGCAATTCTAACCTATGAGGTGTAGGTTATATATATTTACCTTCTTAAAATAAATTTTTTATGTTCAATAAAAATAAAAATAAAAATATAGTATGCATTACTTTTAAATATTCGTAATTTTTTTCTAGTGCTTATAATTTTGTGATGATATAAATATGATAGGCCTTCTTTCTTTTCTTAGTGTCTCCAAGAAATGTGGGAGTTATTTTCTTCTTCATTCTCTATTGAGAGGATCTCATTGTTTTCAAAATGGAAACTTATATATTTCCCACTTTTTTTAATGAAATTGATGAGACAAAGTGTGTTGTAAGTGATGTCGATGACATACAAATGTTTTTTTTTATGTTACACAACTTAGTCCCAATGTAAAGTTGTAAGTTGGCTATAATGCTTTCTTTTTGATGTAATTGGTGATTCTTCTTCTTATAATGATGTGAATTTTAACGTAAATGTGATGGTTGGTCTCCTTTCCTATCTAGGTAAGATTAACATTTTCAACAACAATAGTGAGGTTTCTTCTTCCAAACACTTGCTTGAGAATTGAATTTTTTTTTTAAAAGTAATTTATTGTTATGATTTGACTTATCTCACAGTTTTATTTATTTGTAATTTATTTATTTCCCTTATGGATTCAAGTTTCTCTTTGTACTCATTTGTAAATTTGGATTTGGAAAGACTCAATAGAAGCCTCTCTCAAACTAAACATGCCTCTCTAATAGATCATCACATCACTTCATAACTCTACATTTCTTTTGGAACCAACGAAATATGTTTCTTCTTGGTAAATGAAATGCACATCCTCTACCTCATGATCTTTAGAGTAAAACCCCTTTTACTAAATCAATTTCTCTCCAAATGATATGTTGTAATAAATTTTGCATGAAAGTATGAGGTGATTTCTATATTTGAGGATTGTATGGGTGTTGAAATATTGTAACTTCGAAGAATATTCTATATGTATCCTTTGTGCTCCCCGATGGTCCTATCGGGAGAACCACTTGTATTATCTTGTACCCCGATGCTTCTAATCGGAAGAACTAATAAGAGTCATGAGGTTATCCCCTCTAATTGTAAAGGTGGGTCATTAGCACCCCAATGTGGTTACTTGAGCCTACATGTGTAACTCGATCCTACATAATTAACTTGAGCCTACATGTCAGATGAGTTAATTGAAGTGAACGAATGAATATAAATAGAGGTGTAGATCTCCTCATTTAGAGCACACACTCTCACTTGTGTAGCGCATTAGTGGAAGAGAGAAGTAGCTGGAGAAGGAGGAGGATCAGGCTTTGATCTCCTTGTTGGTTTTGTCTTTTGTCTTTTATCTTTTTGAGGCATCTATATTGAGGAAGCTTTTGCTGGGTTTTTCCCAAGATAAATCTGTGTTGTTCTTGTGATACTGTTTCTTTTAGTGATCCTGCTTATATGCTTTTGTTATGAAAATGAAATGAAATACTGATGTATTAGCTAAGCATATGAAAATTTAACATGGTATCAGAGCCACCCTGAATAGGACAGCTTTCACAAGGCAAAATAGCCCTCTCTCTCTCCCCAAAAGAAATTGGGGCTTCTTGCAGAAGAAGAATTTTTGAATGAGCCTGGCATAGGATTGATCTCCTTATCAAAATCGAAGTTTAGAGACCTGGATCAAGATTTTTGGTTGGATGAAACTCCGAAAAAGTCAAACCCTAGTTTGACCCCGAGCTAAAAAAAACCCTAAATACTAAAACTGCTAAGTTTTGGTACATTTGCTATATTTCAATATTGGCGAAGTTTCAGGAGCTGAAAAGTGTAGACGCTGAAGATCAAATCCGGATGTACACTGTAGCCAAAATTTAGCCTCATATTCACTATATTCAAGGAGATATTATCCCTCCAAGTTAGGGTTCCAGCCTCTTCCAGAATTCATCCCTAAAAAGGACACTTGGGGAAACTTGCTATAGCTTTGGCTACAGAGGTTCAAATTGAATTCCTAAAGATGTTCCAGAAAGAGCACGATCTGTACTTTCTGTGATCCCAATTTCAGAACCAGAAGAGGAAATAGTGATACATGGTAGTCTATACAACCTTAATGTTTTGAATAGTCCTGTAACATGTCACCTTTGGAAAAGGATCATAAATCCAAATTGGTCAACCCAATTCTAATGAAACCTATGGTGTTGGATCAGAGAAATGCTAAGTTACCTCAGTACGAAATTTCAGACAGAGAGGAGCAGTAATTTCGGATATATCACAAAAACAGTGATAGGCATTTCTGTAGAAGAAATTGGAAAACTAGGGCTTCCTGTTCCGGGAGCTTCCCTCCACTGTTTTTAGAAAAGGAGTACATTGGATAGCTCCATTTGAAGAGATATATCTTTATATCCAATCAAATGTGAAATATTCCATGTTTTGAAAATTAGGGTTCTCTGACAAACCCTAGATCAGCTAGCTCCGGAAGCAGGACAGACACCTCAAATCGGTAAGATCTAATCTTTTGCTATTTGCATTTGAGGTTCTCATTTCAAATTGATCCATCACATTAGCTTGATGATAAGATTGTTAAAGTTGACAACTTCCAATCATGGAAGTATTTGATCTCTCTGAAGAAAATGAATTGGACACCTTCATGAGTAGAGAGGTTCCAGTTCCAGAAGGAGATGGGGCTCAAAGCCTTACACAAGAAGAACTTGATCAAGGCCAAGAAGATCATTGTTGATTCAATCACGGATCAACTTGTACCACAAGTGTCTTCCCCAAAGACACCGAAGATGTTTTATTCCTTGATCAAGCTATTTGAAGATAAGAACTTAAATCAGAAGATGGCTTTGAGAAAACAGTTGAAGAATGCGAAGGTCCAGAATGCAGAACAACTTGAAGCAGTAGAAGAAGAAGTGGAGAATGCAGAAGTGGTGATAGCCACCTTGAATGGCCTCCCAGGATCATGGGATTCATTCATGTGAGGAATGTGTGCGAGAAGGAAGTGATTACTTTCAGCTAACTCTAAGAAGAAGAAGATGGGAACAATTGAAGATCAAGCTCTCTCCATTCAAAGAAGATCCCTCAAGCGACGAGGAAAGTGAAGAACTCAATTCTTGAAGAACCTCTTATCCATCTTATCATTTGGATAAGAAATGATGATGTCATGAATGAAGAAGATGATGAAGTAGAAGGATCAAGAGGGAGTCTACCCATGAAATGAATAAAAGATAAGTATTCAATTGTCATTGCATGATATTGTTTTGTTATGCATTTGATTATATTTAGTTGATGTGTTATGCATGATAGACTGTTTGCATTAATGACAATATACTACTAATATGCATGTGATGGGTAAGTAGCTCATGGTGCTATACATCTCTCCATTGCTACTTATCTAGAATGAAACCTCTTTGCTGACATATTGGATTAGTGCACAATCTCAATGATGTCATGGTAGAAATGGAAGGCATCTAGAAAGTTTATGTGAGATATGGATGAATGTTTTATTGACTAAAAAGTTGCATGATGCATAAGAATTTGTCATTATGCATATGTTTTATGAAATAGTGCTAACCATGCAACTGGTGCATTTGAATTGTAGGAAAGGTCCTGTACAACCTCCTACAAGAAAAGAAGGATGAGACTTGTCCCGAAGAATAAGTGATGACAATTCAAGATTCACTCCAATAAACATGAATCTGAAGCTCCCAGGGTCAGAGACACCATGACGAAAGAAAGAGCTTCAGAGAGCGATAGATCCACCTCGAAGGATGAAGACCACCATGGGTACGAGAGATAACTCAAGATGAAGAAAAGAATGCTATGAAAACAAAAGCTATGATCAAAGAATAACCGTTGATCATGGGGAATGATGTATACAATATGATTTCGAGACATAAAGGGAAGTACATAGTATCTATGGATCTACAAGAACAAGTGCACAAAGCAAGGTTCGTGATTTGCCTCTGAAGGAATAGACTATGACATAACATACTCTATTGACCAAACCTACTAGAAGTATATATTAAGCATAGGACCACCTGTACAAAATGAAGAGGGAAGATGATACTCCACTTCAGGGGGAGTGACTATAGAAGATATCTGAGTTTGACATGGTACGACATGATGGACAGCTTCCTGATGGATCGAGACTTTACTAAGAGTAAAGTGGGTTCCAACCTTCAAGGTTGAATGCAGAAGACTAGGATATGTTGATGACTTGACAAGACAAACTCATGGAAGATGTTATGATGAAAGAATACTAGAATGATGTCTAGGATATAGTACTCAAACTAGAAAGCAAGAATGTGGTATCTTACAAATAGATTTGCAAGATAAAATATGTTACTGATAGAAGAAAGGAAATACTTGTGGCTAGAGGTTTCTATAAGAAAGAGGGAATTAAATCTGAAGAGACACTTACTCCAAGAAGCAAGGTACACTTCCTTCAAAACCATGATGGTAGTTGCTTCCATGATGAAGTACAGACAAGCCTTCCTTAATGGTATGATTGGGGAAGAGTTTTACATCGAATAGTCATAAGGATTTGAAGTTGAAGACAGATGAACTCACATATGCAAGATGAAGAAGGCCCTCTATGGCCTGAAGCAAGCTCCCAGAGCTTGGTATGGAAGAATAGATAGTTTCTTGACGAGCATGGGCTTTTCCAAGAGGAAAGTCAATCCTAACCTTTACTACAAGGTTGTAGAAGATGAACCTGTCATACTATATGTGGATGAATTATTCTTGACAGGGAATGAGAAACAGATTGTAGAAAGCAAGAAGAAACTAGCAGAAGAATTTGAGATGAAAGACCTTGGGTTAATGCATTGTTTCCTAGGTCTGGAAGTATGGCAATGTTCAGAAGGAATATTTCTCAACCAGGGAAAGTATGCGGTAGAGATATTGAAGAGATTCAATATGTTGGAATGCAAAGCCATGGCTACTCCCATGGATTCCAACCTGAAGCTATTAGCCGATGACTCATCAGAGTTAGTGGATGTGACTCATTACAGACAGATCATTGGGTCATTGATGTACTTAAAAAATACCAGACCAAACATTTGTTTTGCTATGAACACCTTGAGTCAATTTCTTGTTCAACCAAGACGGGTTCACTTAGTAGCTACAAAACTTGTGATGAGATATCTGAAAGGGACTATAGACTTTGGTCTATGCTATGATGGTAGCCATGAGTATAGATTGTATGACTACACAGATGCATATTGGGCTGGAAGTATCTCAGACAGGAAAATCACATCAGGTAGATGCTTTTGTTTGGGGTCTGCTATGAGTTCATGGTTTAGCAGGAAACAGTCTAGTGTTTCTCTTAGCTCGGCTGAAGTAGAATACATAGCAGATTGCTTTGCTAAGTTGTGAAGCCATATGGCTTTGGAAGCTGATATCAGGTCTCTTTGACCTAAAGATGGATACTACAATGATTCTATGTGATAACCAGATTTGTGATGACAGAGAACCCTGTGTTTCGTTGTAACACATAAAAATCTGGTATTTCTACAAACAAGTGAAGATGCAGATGATGATGTTTCAATATTTATATACTTTAGATGCAGATGATGGTGATTCAGTATTTCGATACTAAATATAGAGATGATGATGTTTCAGTATTCCCATACTGAAGATATAGATGATGATGATTTCAGTGTTCCCATACTGAAGATGTAGATGATCATGGTTTGGATGATGATGTACTAACGAAGCGTCTGTCTCGAGTAAAGTTCGAACACTTTGGAGACAAGCTTGGTGTTGTTCGGAAAGAACTTCCTTGAAAGGGGGAGTAGTGATGTTGCAATGGGATTGTATCATCCCTGGGCACTTGCCCTAAAGTGATCCGGTGACCTCGGTCCTCAAGAACGAAGAGGGATTGTATCATCCTGGGACATCTATCCAAAATAGATCCGGTGACTTCGGTATTCGTGAATGTGGTGGGATTGCATCATCCTTGAACTTCGGTTCAAAATGTATTCGGAGGTCTCGGCCCCCGTGAAAGTGGTGGATTGCATCATCCCTGAACCTCGGTTCAAAATGTATCTGGAGGTCTCGGCCCCCGTGAAAGTGGTGGATTGCATCATCCCTGAACCTCGGTTCAAAATGTATCTGGAGGTCTCGGCCCCCGTGAAAGTGGTGGGATTGCATCATCCCTGAACCTCGGTTCAAAATGTATCCAGAGATTTCGGTCCCCGTGAATGTGGTAGGATTGTATCATCCTTGAACTTTGGTTCAGAACGGGTCCGGTGACTTCGGTACTCGAGAACGTGTGTTGATCTCGTAATTCCTAGAGGAAGGATTGTCTGAGATCCACATATGTGTTGATCCCGTAATTCCGAAAGGAAGGATCATTAGTAACTTCGTAAAGACCTAAATCCCGTAATTCCAAAAGGAAGGATCATTGACTTGATCCCGTAATTCCTAGAGGAAGGATTGTTTGAATTCCACATATGTGTTGATCCCGTAATTCCAAAAGGAAGGATCGTTAGTAACTCCGTAAAGACCTAAATCCTATAATTCCAAAAGGAAGGTTCATTGGTAGCTCCGTAAAGACTTGATCCCGTAATTCCAACAGGAAGGATTGTCTGAGTTCCACATATGTGTTGATCCCATATTTCCGAAAGGAAGGATCGTCAGTAACTCCATAAAGACCTAAATCCTGTAATTCCGAAAGGAAGGATCATTGACTTGATCCCGTAATTCCAACAGGAAGGATTGTCTGAGTTCCACATATGTGTTGATCCCGTAATTCCAATAGGAAGGATTGTCTGAGTTCCACAAATGTGTTGATCCTGTAATTCCGAAAGGAAGGATCGTTAGTAAATTCGTAAAGACCTAAATCCCGTAATTCCGAAAGGAAGGATCATTGGTAACTCCGTAAAGACCAAAATCCTGTAATTTCGAAAGGAAGGATTGTCTGAGTACCACAGATATGTTGATCCTGTAATTCCAAAAGGAAGGATCATGTTGATGTTTTGATGATGTTGATGTTTTGATGATAATGATGTTTTCATGATGATGATAACGTACTGATTGAAAGATCAGAAGTATAATGACGATGATGATGACGTACTGATCGAAAGATCAGAGTATGATGATGCTTTGACGATGATGCTTCTGATCGAAAGATCAAAGTATTATGATGATGATGTACTAATCAGAGTATGACGATGATGATGTACTAATCGAAAGATCAGAGTATGATGATGATGACGTACGGATCAAATGATCAGTATGTGATTATTACGACGTACTAATCAAAAGATCAGAATATGATGATGATGATGTTGTTCAAGAATTGAAGTATGATGATGGTGCTGATCACAATGTTACTGATCAGGATATGATGATGTTACTGATCGAAATGTTGAAGATGTTATTGCTGATCGAAAGATCAAAGTGCTGAAGATGTTGCTGATCGAAATGTTGAAGATGTTGTTGCTGATCGAAAGTTCAAAGTGATGAAGATGATGTTGTTGATCGAAAGGTCAAAGTGCTGAAGATGATGTTGCTGATCGAAAGGTCAAAGTGCTGAAGATGATGTTGCTGATCGAAAGGTCAAAGTGCTAAAGATGTTGCTGATCGAAGCAATCAAAGTATTAATGATGATGAAGACTGAAGATTGAAGATGAAGACTACATAATGTTGAAAAGCTTCCAATGATTTATAGATGTATTACCCTGATGATGCTGATGATGTCCTCTATCTCTCTCCTACTATTGTTGTTGTTGATGTTGTTGTAGAATACCCTTCTCGTTAAGGGGGAGTGTTGAAATATTGTAAATTTGAAGAATATTCTATATGTATCCTTTGTGGTCCCCGATGGTCCTATCGGGAGAACCACTTGTATTATCTTGTACCCCGATGCTTCTAATCAGAAGAACTAATAAGAGTCATGAGGTTGTCCCCTCTAATTGTAAAGGTGGGTCATTAGCACCCCAGTGTGGTTACTTGAGCCTACATGTGTAACTCGAGCCTACATGATTAACTCGAGCCTACATGTTGGATGAGTTAATTGAAGTGAACAAATGAATATAAATAGAGGTGTAGCTCTCCTCATTTAGAGCACACACTCTCACTTGTGTAGTGCATTAGTGGAGGAGAGAAGTAGCTGGAGAAGGAGGAGGATCAGGCTTTGATCTCCTTGCTGGTTTTATCTTTTGTCTTTTATCTTTTTGGGGCATCTATATTGAGGAAGCTTTTGCTAGTTTTTTCCCTTTAGGGTTTTCCTAGGATAAATCTGTGTTGTTCTTGTGATACTGTTTCTTTCAGTGATCCTACTTATATGATTTTGTTATGAAAATGAAATGAAATACTGATGTATTAGCTAAGCATATGAAAATTTAACAATGGGAAGCAAAGCATTCCCCCTAAATGTATTTAATTTTTGAATTAAGTGGTGAGGATGATATATAGTAAGTGATCACGCCTATCCAATATGGAGGGAGAATGCTTTTTTGGTGCATTGAAACATTGATATTAATAGGGTAAACATCAAATACTTTCTATCTACTTCCTCTAACATTCTCCTTCAATGGTTTTGTTTTGTTTAGGTGGACACAAATGAACAGGAGAGGTGTTAACCAAGGTTCCCCATGAGGGATCATGTTGGGAGTTGGATAGATTCGTTCTTAACTATGTTACAAATGATCCTTAAGAACCACATAATTGCCTCCTATATAGATTTGGGTATGCAATATATAAGCATACAACTAAGCACTTATTTGGAATTTTAAATGACCTTTGTGATTTTTCGTAAGGGTTGTATGATTATTGTGTTTGAACATAATTTCATATAACACATGTTGTATGTCTACTTCAGCATCACCTTTAATCCTCTACTTCATATTGTGTTTTTAAATAAGCTTGATGTATTAGAAACAAGATTCTAGGAAGGAACAAGAATTCCTTACCAAGTAAATAGCCAGCTCAAGTAACGTTGGAATGCCATAAATGTCTAAGTAGTAATGTAAAATGCAATGTATGATAGATAATTAATAGTTACATAGGTTTGGGCTTTATAAATATGCAGGTCCACCTATAAAAGATCTGACAAAGGTCAGTCTGCCTTAACCCATCATAGATACTTGCTGGGACCCACGCAATTTTAGCTCCTTGACATGAAAACCCTAGTGGAAAGTATCAGTCCTGATGAGAGAAGGGAAATCCATCCATTGAAAGGAATCATTTCTATCATGTATTTCTTTCTTCTCATATATATATATATATATCCAAATTCAACCATCTACATTATGCTATGTAACAATGGTAAATGATTACCTAGTACATTGGATCAATCAGAATCACATCAAAGTGGTTCTCTCACCATTGAGAAACCAACCATCAAAATAGTACCACATCCCCCAAACGTGATCTACATAGAACAATGCATAATCCTAACGCACGAGCTTCTCATAATGAAAATTATTGTTGAGGAAATCTCTCAAGCACCATGTGCCATGTCCTTAATGGAGGTATTGCAATATTGTCGTGCATGAATAAATGAACTATTGTCTACAACTAGAGTTGTTGATCCATCCTATACAAATTAGATCACATTAGACTTAGACCAATCAACCTATAGGATTCCTTCCAAAGTTTCTATTCAGAATAAAGTAACATCTCATGGTAAGAATATCTTTCAAACCATAGTTGATAAAGGGGCCTCGACTTGTGTCATGTCGTTTAAATGTTGGAAAGCATTATGATAAACCAACTTAGTTCAATCCCATGCTATGCAAAAATCATTTGATGGACATCCATTCTCTTCGCATAATCATTGCATCTTTCCCTATTGAATGGGGTGGGAAAATAGTCACAGTGGATGTTGAGGTAGTAGATGCACCTATAGATTACAAATTTATGTTAGGACATATTTGGATACGTGTGATGACTTCTATAGTGTCTTCAGAGTCCTGAGTGATTTGATTCCCTCATTGGGGGGATATTGCCATGATTGAACAATTAGATTGTTGCATGCTTGAAATTGTTCCCTAGTCGAATGTTCCTTTCATTAGCCTATTCTCTAAAGGAGGTTCAATACATTAGGGTAGGATCATTCAAAAATGATTTCCTCATGGGAAACTTTATGATCCTGCAACCCTTATCTGCTGTAGAAGTGTCATACCAAGCTATTGAAATGGCTTCAACTAATTTGGATCAAAATATTCCCTTCATGGAGGAATATGATCCAACTACTTGGCCCATTTTGGTTGTGAACTCTCCCAGCTCACTTGACTTCTTGGAATAAATTTTATCATAAGATGAAACTATCCTTGAATTCATAAACATTTGGTTGCACCCACCTAAGGACATATTTTGCGGGGCCACTGGGAGCATAATTGGTTTAAATCCATCGAAGTATAGGAGCATCCTTTGTATGTTCCTCGATCTTATCAAGTATATTTGGAAGCATGCATATAGGTTTATTTTATCCCTCTGTGAAGATGCATTTTAATCTTTTGCAACCCAAAATTTCCATAGGGTCGAGCCTGTCAGAAATTGATGGGTTAACCCATCATATCTGTATTTTCCACCATTCTGAAAAAAGATCCTACCAAACATGGGAAACCCTAGTCAACATCCCATTGCCACTTTGGCAGCCATGCTGAGTGATTCTCATAGGACTGGGAGCCCAATTAGTCCCATTATGAATTGAAGTTTGAGACTACATACTTCTCTTTCATACAATTCTAACAATTTCCTAATGGGATCTCTATTTCGTGTTATTTTACATAAGCATGTGTTACAATATCTGCATGAACATTTGTGCTTACTTCTTCTGTGCTTTTTTCTAATGTTATGTATCTACCTTTGCAGTCAGTTTTTTCTCAATATTCCTATAAACCATTGCTTATGTTTAAGTTGACCTATACATTCGACAACTATTTGATTCAGGTAGTTGATGGACCATGATTCATTGTGATTTATGATTTTGGTGTTTTTCAAAAGAATTAGCATGAAGTAAACCACTTTTACCCTTTCCTACCTTTTCATCACACCAAATTGGATAACCACATTCACTTGGTTCTATTTCACCGTCTATCGAAACATAATACTACTTCAAATAACCAACCAATAGAGGGAACGTTTGTAAGAGTGTGCACAACTAGCTCAACCCTTATTTGCAATATTGATCTTTGCCTTGTCCTGACCCGTGCTCTTAAAAAATAGAGTACGCCCATGCAACACTTGTTCCCTCCCATGTACCATAACATTCTTTATTCTTTTTTTGAGCTAATAAATGAAAAAAAAAACTCAAAATTAAAAAACAAAAAAATCCAAAAAAGGAATATTATTGAATCTATTCATAATTCATCATGAAGAAAATGGCAATAGTCAGTCCTTGTTTCCCTTGAACACGACACATATCCTTGCATTAGTTATAATTACACCATTTACATTTTCCTTAAGAAGTTGTACCAGTAATTTGAACATATCTCCATCTGGAATTAGTGAATTTCACAATGGTTGGTTACTCAAGTCTCAGTGTTTCCAAGTATCACTATGTGTCATGTTATGTGTTTAAGGGAAGTTAAACGGGCGTCGACCATTCCTCAAATACTCTTGACCAATCATGTCGGCCTTCCTTGTGTCAGTATACAGTGTTGAATCTTGCAGATCTACTAAATTATATCAGTATAATGATCTCAGTTTTGTGTTAATTGATGTGTGATTCATTAATTCCCTCCTTCTGGCAGATTTATTCCTATCGACACCAAATCATCATCTAGGAAATGCATCTAGGAACCCCAGTGAGTAACTTGGATCTTGTAGTCATTAGTGGCAGGTTTCCTTGCAAATGGCAGTGGGTATACATCAATGACCCTTAATTGTTTGATTCTACCATTATTCGACATCAAAACATCTATTCACACTTGTTAGTTTGTACTCAAGTACCTTGGAGTCCAGCATCATTATCAGTGGGCCTCCTCACATCTATTAATGGTATACATCAATGAATGGAAAACATATGGTGTTTAATTATGCTCGACATTAGCTCAGTTATTGACATAATATAAACTCATACTATCGTTGGTTTGTTTGAATACCTTGGGAAAAACAGTTGTATCACTCATTGATGCACTGCCAGAGTTGTGCAAGAATAGACTACCATGACAAAGTACCATGAAGACTAGGATATTTTGCACTCATCAAAGTGCATGTGTACATTTTTGTAATATTTTCTTTTGGCATGGATCCAATGTGTATTGTTCGTGGCCATGCTTGTTTACTGCTGAGCATGGGTATACCCACCTGAGGAAGATATTGTATATTTGGGTTATTTCCTTGTTTGACTTGTAGGTTCCTTTCAAACTCTTGCACTCAAGATCCTACTCCTTTACCATCCTACCCTCATCATTAACGAGTATGAGAATGGAATCAATTTATTTTAGCCCTCAGCATAGCTTCGAACCTCACACATTAGGGGGGAATCTATTAACAATAAAATTAACACCCTTGAGAGTGTTGGTCTAAAGACATATTTATATTTCACCTGCAAAATGAAGATCAGAATTTTGGAATAATTGAGAGTTTCAATCTCTCATTTAACCATTGCATCCACAAAGGATGAAATGTTTGATAACAAAGGTGGATCTAAAGAGGCCAAGTCCATAACCATTTAAGGTCTAACGCCCAGTTCCTATAACTCATACAGTTGAAAAAATTCCTAACATGGGTATTAATTGTCCTAGAAATACTGAAAATCAAGCCCCATGCCTAACAACTAGGTAAAGTGGGTTTTTTGAAGAAAAAAATAAAATAAAAAACTTCAAAAATATTAATCTCACATTCATGGTTAAGTGATTGGGTGCACAAACCCTAATGCTATATAAGGAAGGAATTATATGAGGTGAATTAGAGGAGACAAAATTGAGAGTAAAGGCATGCTGGAGGAATTGAGGTCTAGAGATCACTTTTCTACTACAAAGTTTTTGGGCATCAAAGGCATGGATGGTAGAGGAGTAGGTCTAAGAAATGGAGAAGAAAGTAACCTTCAAGGGTTGTAAGTATGTCTTGATGTTCATCTATTATGAATCAATTTAGTTTTCTTCCCATTTCTTGTTCAATATTTTTCCTTCAAGTTTTGTGTTGAATTAGAATTGGTAGGCAATTAGATCTAACCTATATTTCTTAAAGATAGTTGGTAGGATAGTAGGAAGGATTTTGTGGTGAGATTTGTAGGTGTGAAGGACATTCAAGGGGTTGCAAGATCAACAATCAAGGAACTCCATCAAACTTCAAGGCGACAATAGGTTTTATCCTCTCTTCCTCCCTTCTCAAACTCCATGAAAGAAGATTTAAGATCTTAGGATTATTGTGATAATTGATTTGTTTTCTGTTGATTGGGCCTCACCCACCCCATAGAAATAGGAGAGTAGGATATAGCTTAAGTTGTAGAATACTCCACTAATAGGTTCCTTTCTTATTGTGTTGTTTATCGTTCCATAGTAAAACAAATAATTTGAGAGTGAGATACTGAAGCATAACAGAGGAAGTAGAAAACCTCGTAGCAACATGCATACCACAAGGTCCCACGACAACTTCACAATGAATGCCCTTTCTTCATATTTGCATTTCATAACCTTGAATAAAAGAACAAAACATCTGAGTCAATCAAAACTCTAAACTATTGCATTTTAGTAAAATATTATAATTTATAAATAATATAAAATACATATGATAATTAAAAAACAATACTACATATTTATGGATTTATGAATTTTGAAAAGCTCTACCACCTTTGTGTTTTGGATACACATTGGGTAATTTGCATGTTACTTATGATCCTTAACACTAGTTTATTTTAAGAAATATATATCTCTATCTAATAAAAAAATAATTTAACTATCATAATTTTGTGTTTTTTCTTTTGTGCTCGACTTATGTTTTTTTTTTATTCCCTGATGTTAATTATTGATAAATTTGAATTTTCTTTATATTACCTTATGTCAATTGTAGTTAAATTCGATTTTGAGACTTCGAACGGGTTTCTATTAGAACTTATACCACCTTTGAACGGGTTTCTATTAGAACTTTTTCATATTTCATATTTCATTTGTTTGGGCCTTGTTTTTGATAGCATGCTATAACTAATTGTAAAAGTTTAAGCTGGTAGGTGATGGTAGTTGTGTTCATTTTTTTCTCTTAATTGTTTTACATGTGATTTGGAGAAGATAATTGCACAAGCCAAAGTCACGGAGGAAAGATAAACACGTAAAGGTTATGACATATGATGAAGAGACTTATGGCAAGACATGGCTGGCTGGGAGGACACCCAAAACATAATCACATTTCATATGTAAAAAGAAAAATCTATTTTTTTTTTCTGATTAAGATGAATCATTTCTCCTCATTATTATGGAAGTGACGACGATTCAAACAGAAGAATTATGAAAGGAGACGATTCTCAATCTCATCACAGAAATGTATGATTTGTGAATGGTTACGTCGTGTCGGAGTAATGCACTAAGATAACATCTCGGCGAAAGGGAATATAAGAATAAATAGAGTCGACGTGGACGAAAAATTGTATAGGCTTGGATGAGGACTTAAAAATGATGAATTACAAGAATGGTGAAGTCTATGATGGGAATAATTATGCTTGGAATAATGATGATGCCAGGAATGATGATGCCGGGACTGATAGGATCGCATAGGAGGATATCGCATAGAGACGTCCTGTCTAAACCTTACTACTTAGCCGGGCTTCTCATCAGTCTTCAATATATGTTTATTAGAGAGACCTTCTTAATTAATAGGTGACTTGATGGAGATTAACTTTCATATGAACCAATCTATTTACTCATTAAGCATTGATTATTTAGTACTTAACACCCATATTGGTATCTAGTTTTCTATTTTTAATGGTTAAAAGCAAAACTCCACCCACTATTTTCTAATATATTAATTGCTTTCACCCTGTACCCCGAGGAAGAATACTCCATTAATCCAACATTCAAGCATATGTTATAGCCCATCCTACTAGCATTGATTCTAGATATGTTGATTCATGGAACAAAAATGTAATGTAAGGTATGTTGATTTCATGCAACAAAAATGTATTGTACGGTTTCAAACTAAAGTAATAAAATAATTGAGTAGATAGGAGTAACCCATTTATTATTGAGTGGTGTTGTTTGGTATTGAGTTTGATATCTAAATCGAGTCAAATGCTTCTCACATTTAAAAATATATTCATAATGCAAAACATTAGGGAGAAAAAACTAGTTTTAGTTGCTTTCCAATCTTCAACAACCCAACTACATTGAATTGATGAAATCATCCAAAAAGGTATTATACTAATTTAGGTTAAGAATTTAAATATTTTTCAAACATCAATAGCAGCCTAGAAAGAATGTTTTAGATTAAGACAGTGTCAAGGTGACAAGTTTTTTTTTTTCACACAAAAAATACGACTTTGTATTATTGAAAGTTGTGTCTTACAATTTGTCTGTCGAATTTACATTGTAACTTAGCTCATTCCTATGGCCTTATGATCAATTTGTCGAGGGCAACACCTTAGGTTTTGGCATATTAGACATGCAATTAGTCTAGTATTGTATTCTATATCCATGCGTCTAAGCGTAGAATCCAACTAACTAATGTTTATAGAGCCCTGCTCTATGGGTGTTATCCCATCGAACTTTTCCCATTCAATGGAGTCCATACCGACGCCAATGGCTAGTTTTGAAAGACCATCTGCCTCAGTATTCAGTTCTCGATAGATATGCGAGAATGTAGTATGCCTAAAATGATTGATGAGAATCTTGGTCTGATTGATCTAATGGAGAAGATGAATAGTTCGAAGGTTATAAGAACCTTTTTCTCATTCCACAATTGCTTTAGAATCTCCAAAGACCCTATCAAGCTGAATATTATTTTCTTTGGCAAAATAAAGTAGGCCCCAAAGAGCGAGAAGCTCGGCTTTGGTATTAGATATAGGACCGATGCTAAGATTGAGTCTGAAAATTGATGTCTGATTAATTCTAATGATCATTCCAACACCACAATATCCTCCCTACTCGGCGCCATCGAAATATCCCACAATGCCATGCTGGTTCGCTAATGGTGTAATGGTCCTCCTGGTAGGCTCAAGCTGATCCAAGTTGGCATATGAATGGACCCATCCAATAGCACTCATTCTGGTCTGATAATGATCAGGCCTCCCATTCTGAAATATTACATTATTGAGCATTCTCCATACCACCCATAATGTAGCAATCAAGACATCTATTTGAATGAAAGAGTTCTTAACTATAAACTCGAATTTCTCATGCAGATTCTGCTTGTCGCACCTAACAGTAATTGAAAAATAATTGAACATGATTTCCCATACAAATTGGAAAAATGTGCATCCTCCAAAAATACGATTGACATTTTCTAGATTGATTGTGCACAGACCACACCGACCGGGACCTGAGAGATTGCGCTTCTGCGGGTCGTCCCAAGTCAGGATTCTCTATTTTATGCTTAACCATCCAAAACATTTCAATTTAGCAGGAATTCGACCACTCCAAATCAACAGGTTAAACAAGTATGATCTAGTAGATAGAACCACACCAAAAAGATATTCAAATTTCTTCAACTTTAGGGTGGCTTGGCAATGAAATCGTAGATGAAGACCAAGACCATTAGGAAATAGGTGTCCAAGATGAAGAAGAAGATAATCATGGGTGATGACAAGTGTAGGGACAAGAAGGGCACCTTCAGGAACTTGTGGGGGACTTTAGGAGCTATGCAAGGAAGCTTTCTAGGTAGTCTTCACTTCTCAATACTCATTCCCTTCAAGTTTTCTATATGAAAACCATGATCTAATTATTGCCTCTATCTCAAAACTAAGATAACCATGTTGCACAAGCACTTTGAACACATTTGTTTTAGACCATAAGTTTATATCAACCCCATTTTGGTTAGAGCCAAAGTCAAGTTCTTTATATCTTTAAACCTTTTATAAAAATAATTAAAAAAATAAACCATTAAAATTAAATATAAATTTATCATTACTATAATATTTATAAGAAACAATATAAAGTTAATTTATTTTTACATTTTCTCTATCTCTCTCACACACACATATATATATATATATAACTTAAAATACCTATTCCATTTTAATACTATGATTAGATTACTTTGTCCAAATTTATGAAGCTTTTTCTAAAAAAATCTAAATATTTAAATTTTTAACATCTCATTCTATACAAAATATAAAAAAAAGTTAAAATCATATTAGACTTATAAGAGATCTATACTTAAATATAATAACTTAACATGCTAAAATGTTAATAATTATAAACATGTATTTGTATATATATTCAAGGAAACACATATTAAGTTCAAACATAGTTTATCAAAAACATGGATCAATGAATAAGAACATATTGATCTATGGATACAAACATATTACTTGTCTCTTCACATTTTTCATTCATTAATTACTTAGTAATGTATGATATACACTATAAGTTTTATATTTAATCATTTTTTCAAATAAAGAATAAATAAAAAAGTATATGTGTAATTATATGTTAATTTTTTTATATATCTTGCTTTGAAATAGTTGATGATGCACTTGATTAAGTTAAATAATTATTATTATAATTTTTATAAAATATCAATTTGTTTTAAAAATATTTAGAAAACTTTAATCTACATCTTTATTAATAGTTGTTTTAAACTTTTTAATTTAAAGATACGGAGTTACTATTTTGTGGCTTTTCTTTATTTTATGTTATGTATAAGTAATATATTGTTTATAGGAAACATGTTTCACACTTTTTAGAATTATAATAATACATTAACACAATTCTAAAATTTTTGGTTATCTACAACTATATTAAAATATCTTATTACCAATTTTTGTTTAATTTTAATTGTTATAAAGAAAATTAAAACTTGAAAATAATATTGATTTTAAATTCATTTATGATGCTCATCATAAGATCCACAATCATTTGAAGAAAATATCCACACATCCCCCCCTCCTCCTCTTGCTTCCAAAACCCTCCTCCTGTTGTACATTGCTTACCATGTACATTGGACAAAACCCTGCCACATGTCTTGTGTATCCTTGGGCACGGAATGACTATCCACACAAACTCGGGCGAAGGTGATTTCCCATATCTGAATGATGCCGACCCTCTACTGCACTTGGAGAACGCCAGCAGTTGCAGGGCGCGCTGCTCATGGCGCCACACTATCCTACGCTGGTGATGGTTGATACAAGAACTTGCTGCATTGGGACTCGCCCCACCTCCTTTGGTCTGGTTTTGGGTCTTCTTTGTCTTTCATTTTCTTGTCTGGTCTCTGGTCTGGTTTTTTTTTGGAACGCAGGGTGGTCTTTGTGCAGGCAGCCTCTTGGAGTCCCTCCCCTTCACTAGGGGACTAGTACCAACCAAGATAAAAAACAAGTGGGAAGGATATCGCATCTCGGCTGACTGCACAAATTTTGGTTTGGGTTCACCACCTCTGCATGGCCTTCGTGTTGTATTTTCTAGAAGTCTCTGTTGTTAGTCCTTTAGCATGTTTTGGGTTGACTCTGGAAACCCACAGACGTTTTGGGGGTTAGGGTTTCCCATTACCAATGGTTTTTGTCTCTCTTGTTCCACGGCTTTGACTTGGGGTCACTCCTCTAATGCCGTGATTGTTCCTTTCCTCTCCCACATCTGGTGGGTGGTTAGTGGTCTGTCTGTTGGGTTTGGGTTTACCCTCCAGGGTTAGGGTCTCATCACTTCCGGGAATAATGGGCTAACTTTTGTTTCCGGTGTGGTTGTGAATCTGAGGGTTTAACCTAAGGTCCTGTGGTCCTGTTTCGAGGTACGGTGTATGCTATATTGGACTTTCCCCTGAGTATCACACATCCTCCATTGGACTCCCGGGGCTCCCTTTGTTTCCCTTTGGGGAAGTTGTTGAGGTGGGCACGACTATTTTGAGGCCTCTTTCCTGGTGGGTTTCTGTTTTCAGGGCTTTGTATCCCTCAAGGGGGCCTTTCCTCCTTGTCTAGTGTTGACTGCGATTAAGGGTGGAGACTCATACCTCACCATATGTCTGAACTGGCTCCTCCTTCCCGCTTTCGCCGAAAGAGAAATGCAAAGTGTATTAAATCCCAGGAGGGGCGCTACCGCTATGTGCTCGGACATGATATCTATATGGATAGAGTAACCTCTCTCTGCTCCCATGCTCTAGTCAGGCGTCTGGAGTACTGTCGGATGGCAAAATCGGCATGGGTGGAGTGGGCTACTGAAAATTGGAAACCCCTTATAGATTGATTACGTTCCTACTATCAGCTTATTATCAAGAGTATGGATCGTATTTGTTTTTCTTGAGGAGGCACATTGTACTCGCATCCTGGAGGGAATCTGGCGCATGGGGGCTGTTTCCTTGGTTCTGATCGATGGAAAACACGATTTGACCCACTGAGAGAAATAATCTCTAAACGCCACTTATGGGTTATGCTCCCTCACTTGTCTTTCCCTCTATGGAATAAACACGTTCTGGAAGGCATTGCTGACTCCATAGGACGGTTCGTGGCTGTCAAGTCAGACTTCCTCCTTGCATTCAACAAAAGGATCGCGCGAGTACTTGTTGAGATGGACGTCTCCCGGGGTTTACCTGCAGAAATAGAAATCCTCTGTGGAGAACGTCTTATAATCCAGAAGCTAGATTACCTCCATGTGCCATTCAGATGCAGCATCTGCCGTGAGACCAGACATCTTCGGCGTCAATGTCACTTTATCCGCTCGGATGACGCTGCCTCAGGCTCTGATGGCCTCCTGACAACTGAGAATTTGAAAAAGTCCAGTATACCTGCTCCTACTCCAGGTACTCTAAACGTATCTCTTCCTCCTACTGATTTTGTTTCGGCCTCTTACTTGGATGCTATAGATGAGTTGATACTTTCTCATTCGAAAGGACCTCAGCCTGATTCCTTACCGGCCCCCTGTTCAACATTGGCTTCTCTATCCTCCTCTCTAAAATTGCCTCATGATAGAGTTTCTCCTATTGAACATGTTTCATCGGTTTCGAGCCCTCACATTACTTGTGTATCCACTCTGGATTTGGATTGTTCTACTCCTTTTCAAACTATGGCAACATCGCCTCATCTGTCTCCAGCCTCACTTACTCCAGTATTACCTGTACCATCTTTGTCCTCACTTGTTGAGTTCCTGCCTCTGGTACACCCTTTTTTGTCCCCATCACTCTTTCCCTCCCCTATCAGCCCCACTTCCTCGCCTTCTTTCTCATACCCCTCCCTTAAACAATCCCTCTCCATCTTTACAGCTACCACTTCAACCTCTCCTTCTACACTACACCTGAACTCTATTCGTTTTGCCAATGTCACTGTCAGGAAAAAAAGGGAGGAAAAGGGAAAGTTGCAGGTGGACCTCTCCTCTGCATCCCCCCCTTACATACCTCTCTCTGTCTGCATTAAAGATGTTGCCCATAACTTGCCTCCTCGGGGACTTAGAGCTATGTCTCCCCTCCATGATGACCCATAATGAAGCGTGTCTCCCTCAACGTTAGGGGCCTTGGAGGTAAGGCTAAATTACACTGCCTCCGCACTCTCTTCCGCTCACTTAGCCCAGACATGATTCTTCTCCAGGAAACCATGTGTAGCTCTTCCCCTGCTTTACTTGCTTTCTCCAAACTTCTCCCCTCTTGGGAATTTTGTGCTATTGGCGCATCTGGCCTCTCGGGTGGTCTCCTAACGGCTTGGAATCCTCATAAGGTTAGATGCCGAGCCTACCAGACCTGTGCAGGCCTCCTGATACATGCCTCCTTCCGGGGACTCTCCTACCCCATCACTGTCCTTAATGTTCATGGCCCCTATAAATACTGTGAAATCTTGTAGGAAAAAGCACATAGAATTGGGTTTCTCAGCTCTCCCAATCTGATTCTGGGTGGAGACCTAAACCTCACATTGCACTCTTCTGAGATTTGGGGTCATAAGACTTCTCCCGATCCCCTCTCTAGCCACTTCTTATCCCTATTTGACTCACTGGGTCTGATGGATCTGGCTCCTCTGTTTGTTGGTCCTACGTGGCGTAATGGTCGTGCAGGAGCCGAGGGTATTAGTAAAAGATTAGACATATTTCTAATCTCAGCTTCTTTGATACCTTTTCTGGGGATCCATAGGGTTTGGACATAGTGCTCTGACATTTCTGACCACTACCCTATAGTCTTGGAATGGAATAAGCAAAGAGCATCTTGCAACTACCCGTTCAAGTTTAACCAATCTTGGCTCAATGACCCTGCTTTCACTGAATGGTTGTCGGTAAGGTGGCCCCTTCTCCCCCTAGGTGACCATGTCTTGGATCTCGACTCACTCCAACATAAGCTCCGTATCCTCAAAAATGAAGCCAAATTATGGATCAAGGATAAACAGGCCCGGATTGATTATGACTACTACAAAATTGAACAGGCCATCACCTCTCTCCTCTCAGGCTCATCCAATGGAATCCTATCTACGGAGAATATGGCCCTTCTAGCCCATTTGAGATCTGAAAGAAAACTGATCTTGAATCATTATCTTCTTACCTGGCAATTAAAAAGTAGAGCAAAATGGGCTCTACAGGGTGATTCGAATACTAAATACTTTCACATGTTGGCTTCTGGTCGGCGGAATCAAAATTTGATATGGTCTCTGTCAAACGAGGCTGGTAATATCTATGAGGATGAGACTGCTCTCAAAGAACTGGGTCAAACACATTTTGCTAATATATTTAAAGATGATGGTGGAACCTGTATATCCCATCAACTCAAGGTTGTCCTGCTATATCCTAGGATGATTCCAGAAGTGAATGCCACTGAACTTACATGCCTGGTATCACTTAGGGAAATTGAGCTAGCTCTGGAATCTTTCAAAAAAGATAGAATCCCAAGCCCGGATGGCTGGCTTGTGGAGTTTTATCTGCACTTTTTCAATCTCTTGGGAAGGGAACTTCTATCTGCTGTCGATTCCACAGGAGTCTCTGGATACATTCCCACATCTCTAAACACAACCTTTCTTGCTCTAATACCAAAAAGAGACAAGCCCCTGACCTTTGTTGACTTTCGACCCATCTCTTTGTGCAATCTCTTGTATAAGTTAATCTCTAAATTTATTGTGATCAGAATTAAACCCTTCCTGGGCTCTGGTATCTCACAGGAACAATTTGAGTTCCTTAAAAATCGCCAGATCATTGAACCTATTGGAATAGTACAGGAATCCCTCCACTCTATCAAAACAAAGAACCTCTGTGCTTTCATCCTCAAGCTTGATTTGATTAAAGCCTTCTAACATGTCAACTGGACTTTCATCCGTCTCATTCTGATTCAGATTGGGGCTCCCCTCCAGATTGTTAACTGGATTCTCGGTTGCCTCTCCTCAGCTACCTTTGCGGTTTTGATCAACGATACCCCCTCAAATTTTTTCCTGGCTTCTCGGGGAATCCGTCAAGGATGCCCCCTATCACCTTTGCTATTCATCCTGGTCATTGAAGGTCTCAGTCTATTAATTTCCGATGTTCGGAATCATGGACTTATCCAAGGTATCCATATTACACCCTCACTTGCTCTGACTCATCTTCTTTTCGTGGATGATGTAATACTTATGGGTACCGGTTCTCTTTAGGAATGGGCAGCATTTGATGTTATACTTGAAACTTTTTGCAAAGCTTCTGGAATGTCTATCAGTCTGGAAAATTCTGTTTTCCTCTATAATAATATTGTAGCATCGGATCTCTTGAACTTTTCCAGAATCCTCCCGTATCAGAAGTTACCTATACTTACTGGCTTCAAGTATCTTGATTTTTTCAAAACCCCTTGGATACAAAACTAGGGATTGGAACTGGTTGGTTCAAAAATATGAAAAAAAATCAGGCTTTGGACCCATAAGATGCTCTCACTGGTTGGTAGACTGATTCTCGTACAGTCTGTACTCTCTAGTATCCCAGTATACTGGATGGGTCTCTCCCATATTCCGGTTTCTATATTGCACAAGCTCAGGAGCATAACCTTCGCTTTCTTATGGGGATCCTCGAAAAATAATCACAGATTTCACCTGGCTAGCTGGTTGGATCTCTCTTGGCCAAAGAAATATGAGGGGTGGGGGATAAAAAATCTCCATTGGTTCAGCATTGCCCTTCGTCTCAAAAATTTATGGAGGGTTCTCTTCAATGATAGTCTTTGGCATCGTGTCCTCACTACAAAATATTTGAAGCAGCTCTCTGTGGTATCTTGGCTCTGAGAAAAAAAGTTCAGCACTCGTGGTGTTTCTACTATTTGGAGAGGGTTTATACAGACTATTCCCTGGCTGGGGTGCCAACTTGCATGGCAGGTAGGGAATGGCATTGATATCTGGATTGGTATTGACCCAGTGATAGGTATCCCTTCCTCTCACCTCTTTCTGGAAGGTCTGAGATCTTATTTAGAAGATATGGACATTAAAACACTTTCCCAGGCACACAATACCTTATCGGATTCCCAACACTATTGGTATTCGGCTGAAGAGTTATATTTGGATGGTGAATGGAAAGAAGTCTGGAACTCGTATACTAGAAATATGGATCTAAATGGTATACGTATTTCATCACAATCTGATTCTCTGATATGGGATTATAACAAAAAAGATGGTACCATCTCTGCTGATAAAGTATATGACTGCATTGTGAAATCCTTCTCTCCAGCTATGGGTAGCCGACTGTTCAAAACTTTATGGTCAGGAACAATTCTGTGCAAAATTGGTTTCTTTTCTTGGCTGGTATTAAGGAATAAGGTACTTACCTGGGATAATTTACAAAAAAGGGGCAAGTCTAGCCCAGGTATTTGTTCATTGTGTTTCACAAACGAAGAGACTGTCATGCATCTTTTCTCTCGCTGTATGGTATGGAAAAGTGTTATGGGACTTATTTGTGATCAATTCCAGCTGACCATTCCTCCCGGTGCTGACTCCATCACTATTTTTATGGAATATTGGGCTTCCACCTACCCATAATACACTGCTCTTTTCTATATCCCACACCATATGATATGGGCTATTTGGAAAGCTTGAAATCATGCTATTTTTTACGGAAAAAAGATGACTGTCCTTGGCATTTTTCAACAAATTTTACACACTGCTCAGGCGAATTCCTCTCGGCCTGTTATAAAGGACAACCACAAAAAAGCTAGATACATTGGGCTACCACCCTGCATGACTTTCCCCTGTGGTTTCTTTGATGGTGCTTCCACATCTTCAGCAGCAGGTATTGGATACAACTTGTTCATAAATGAGACTCACCATCTGGATTTTGCGCTGGGGGTTAGATATGGTTCCAATACAAAGGAAGAATTACTGGGCCTGTGGGCTCTTCTGCACTCTTTCCAAATGATGGGGATCCCCTTAACCCACATATTCGGTGACTCACAGGTCATCATCAATTGGGCTAAGGGATCCACTGCTCTCTCCCCACCAGAACTTCTTCACTGGTGTCGAGAATCTCAAAAGCTTATTTCAAGCTTTCAGGATCTCTCATTCAGCCACATCTACCGTGAACACAATTGGATTGCAGACCGTCTTTCTAAAACAACTCTCACTCTTTCTCCAGGATTTGGCTATTTTTCTGAATTTATAGATGACCATTTGGTCACACATGACACCTTTCAGCTCATTTGAGCCATGTTTCGGGGAGGTTACTCCTCTACTGGATACTTGCTTTGTTACTCACTGAGTGGCATCTTTTAGATCGCAGATCTGATCCCTTTGGTTCACGGTAGATGGGCTTGGATGAGATCGATCCCCCTCATGATGAGACATATTACTGATGGGAATCTACACTCTATTGCATGCCTTTCCCCCCGGCTGCGACTAGATGTGATTTTCTCCTGATTAGATGTATTCTCTTGTGATGTAACCCTTTTAGGGTGGGTACTATTAATGCCCTTTGATTCCTAATAAGAATAACAAGGACACGCTTTTTCTTCCTGAAAAAAAGATCCACAATCATTTCCTTTGCAACACATTCTTCTTTGGCTATGAAAGTCTGTGTAGTATCACATTCTTTTTTGGATATGAAAGTCTTTGTACTATACATTTTGTTTTAACATTCTTTAGGGATTAAAAAATAATATTATTTTTTATATGGTTTTGGGAGTGTTTAGAACAAATTTATGTTAAATGATGGATGCATACTTTTGTGTCATATCATATGTATGTGTATAAAAAAAAATCATGTTGATGCTAATTGTTTTGATGTCAACTCCTTCCACATTTATATGGTAAAAAAAATCACGTTGATGCTAATTGTTTTGATGTCTAACTCATTCGACATCTATATGGTTGTGGGAGTGTTTAGAATAAATGAGTAAAATGTTTTGATCTTAACGCATTCCACATTTATATGGTTGTGGGAGTGTTTAGAATAAATGAGTTAAATGACGGATGCAATTTTTTTTTGTTATGGCATATTTGGGTGTACCAAAAAAAATATGAAGTTAATGTTAGTTGTTTTGATGCCAACTCAGCGAAATTTCATATTTGGATAATATAATTTAAAAATATTTTGATAATATACTTTAAATATATATTTCAATATTAAATTTTAATATGTGTTTGTTAAATAAATATAGCTTTTTAACATAAATAAATACACTTTTATTAAAAAAAACTTATATTATCCTTAATTTATATATCAACTTGATTTTTGAACTAGCCATATGATATTGGAAGAAAGCATGTCATATTTTGTTAAGTTCTATTCACTTTAAATTATATGAATAATGAGATCTTTCAATATAGAGTTACAGTGTAGTATATTTTGACTGAAATATGGATGCTCTTTGTGTTACTTTATACAAACAAGAGCTATGAAGTGGCAATGTCTCGGACAATGCTATTTAGGCTCAGCTGAAGTATCTTGGTAATTATAATTAGCAAATGTTTTGAAACCAATGTAAATGGGCCATTGAATTGGGAAATATGGAATTGAGGTGTAAACACAATATATTTACAAAAGTTCACAAAAACTTCACCTAAAGAGTTTCTTAATTAAACATTTCAGAGTATTTTACCAAACTTCTAAATTTTTTTTAAATTACAAGAATTTTTTAAAAGTAAAACTAGTTTTTTTTTTAAATTACAATAATTTATAAAAGTGTCAAACTTCCAAAAGATTTACTAAACTTTTAAATTTCTTTAAATTACAAGAATTTTTTAAAAGTAAAACTAGATTTTTTATTAAATTAAAATCGTTTTAAAAGTGGAAATTCTAAATAGTAGGGTAATAATTTTCCAAAAGAAAACATAATCTATGAGGACGCTATTCATAATAATTTACAATAATAGTTAATAATAATATAAAATAACATTTATAATAATTAGCAAATATTATTGGAACTATTAGCCTACACCATTTCCCAAATATGTTACTCTTTATATATAATAATATCTAAATAAAAAAGTGTTGATTAGGGATCTAAGTAACTGTTTATAGCCATATAAATTACCCTTGTGCTGGATCCAACCATGATGAATCATCTCGATCATGCCAAGAGAATATATTACCGCAACACCAAGCCAACCCATTAACATTCACGATCTATCCATGCATGGACATTGGGTATTTTAATACTCAAGGTTTCTCAACCTGGGCATTTATTTGTATCTGTGCAAAAGATAATCAACACGAGTTAGCAGTCTAATCTTTCATTTCTGATTTTGAATCCTGCATTAGTCATCTACTTGCTTGTGTGTTCCCATCTAATCTTTCATTTCTAATTCTGAATCGTGTGTCATCCATCTACTTGCTTGTGTGTGACCATAGATATAGCTTTTATTCTTTTGCAGCCTGTAGAATTCACAAATTAAATATACATGTAACTCTTAGCATTGAATAGTTTAACATATTTCTGTTAAGTACATTTTTTTATTAAATAGGCGTAAATATGAAATTTTTACGCTAAAGGCATTTTCCCTATGGAGACGTAGTCTCAGAAGATTCCTCGTCTCCCTGGCCATTCACACTTCGACGGGTGTCGCATCGGATTAGCGAATGGATCCTGGACAAGTGTTGTGTTGATCAATCATATTTTTTTTCTTCTGCATTTTAGTTGGGTCACCGATTCTGCAATCTCAATTGGTGAACTTCTGTCCCGTAGACTGCTGGTGTCCTCTGTGTTACGACCGTTGCTGTACGTGAATTGATTGATGGATTGATTGTCAGTTACAGGTCATTCTTTGGAGTTGGTGTTTAGCATTTTTTTTCTTTTGCATCTTAGTTGGGTCCTCAATTCTACAATCTCGATTGGAGAACTTCTGTCCCATAGACCGATGGTGTCCTCTACGTTACAGTCGTTGTTGCACGTGAATGGATTGATGGATTGATTACCAGTTACAGGTCATTCTTTGCAGTTGGTGTTTAGTCTGTTTTCCTGATAGATGGCTTGCGTGTATTCTCTACTCTTCCATATGTTTTCCTAAACCACCGTTCTTGGTGAGTTTTTGTACAATATTTTACTGTCCTTCCCCACGGTTCATTTATCTCGATTCGAAAAATTCATTGCCAATGATTTTGCGGAGTTTCGGTTCACCATTTTTTGTGGGTTTAGCCTACGCTATTCTCGACAAGTTTTATGTCTTTATGCTCACAATTTAGTCGAGCTTTTGTTTTACTGGTGCTTCACTGAATTGAATACACTTTGCCCATGTCCCTTCATCCACTGGCATTAATGTTTCATCAATGCATTGTTGCTCAATTAATGCAAGAAAGCTTGTCATATGATTTAGATATGTGTCAATATTTTCATCTTTGATCAGCTTATGACGATATTCAAAATCTTGTTACAATACTGCATTTTCCACATTTGTTGTTGCACCGCCTTTTCTTTGCGCATATAAATAGACCTTCAGGTAACCACATATTGAATTTGGTGCGCTTCATTTACACTTCACATTTTGCAGTTTCTTTAAATTTGCAGGTATTCCTTTAGTCTGCCTAAATTTTTTGAAGATTCATTTAGTCTGATTATGAGATGGTCAAACACCCTTCTTTGTTTTCCTGTTATTATTGCTTTGTCTGATTATTAGTTATTTATGTATTTTGTTTTACAGTTTGCAGTTTCTTTAAATTTGCAGGTATTGCTTTAGTCTGCTTAAACTTTTTGAATATTCATTTAGTCTTATTATGAGATGGTCAAACACCCTTGCTTTGTTTTGTTGTTGTTGTTGCTTTGACTGAAAGAGAATGACATAATCCTTGCTTTGTTTTAGTTCAACCAAAGAAAGCAAGGGTGTTTCATGATATGGTCAAACACCCTTGCTTTGTTTTGCTGTTATTGCTGCTTTGCCTGATTATTAGTTATTTACGTATTTTGTTTTAGAGTTTGCAGTTTCTTTAAATTTGCAGGTATTCCTTTAGTCTGCTTAAATTTTTTGAATATTCATTTAGTCTGATTATGAGATGGTCAAACACCCTTGCTTTGTTTTTCTATTATTGCTGCTTTGACTGGAAGAGAATGGCATAATCCTTGCTTTGTTTTAGTTCAACCAAAGAAATCAAGGGTGTTCCATGAGATGGTCAAACACCCTTGCTTTGTTTTGTTGTTATTGCTGCTTTGTTTGATTATTAGTTATTTATGTATTGCCTCATTTTTTTTTCCCGACAATAAAAAATTCGATACATTTTTACCTGAAATGAACTCGAAAGACGCAAACGCCAAACGCCTTTGCTTTCTACATATAAACACACCTGAAGGTAACCACATATTGATTTTGGTGCGCTTCATTTACACTTTACAGTTTCCAGTTTCTTTAAATTTGCAGGACACCAGAGGTGCATAGTTATATTACACTATTTTGTAATCGTAAACTGGGCTAAACTAGACTAAATAGTAAACTGGAGTTTTACAAGCATGTTCCAAATAGTTGAATCCTGCGGAGGTCACTAACGATTTTTTATCATATAAATTTCTTAGACAAAAATAGTATTCAGGTTTCGGCTTTTTACCTTGTGGTTTGATTTAAGATTTTTATTGTGTGTTTCTGCAACCCGCAATTTGCGGAATTCTGAAATGTAGAAAGGGAAAAATAAAATTACCCTATTTTGTATGCCCGCATCCCGCAATTCCAAGATATTTTTTTGTTTCCTTTGCGCTTTCGGCTTTTTACCATGTAGTTTGATTTAAGATTTTTGTTTTGTGTTTCCACAACCCGTAAACCACAATTTGTGGGATTGTGTATTGCAGAAAGGGAAATAAAACATCGTTATTTTGTAATCCCACATCTCAAATTTTTGTAATCGTGCATCTCGCATCCCGCAATTGCGGGATGCGGGATGCGGGATGTGAGTGGTGAATGAAATATTATTTTGTAATCCCGTATCCCGCATCCCGCAATTACGGAATGTGGGTTGCTGGAGAGTGAATGATATATTAATCTATAAACTGTGTAATATAATGAAGAAGACTAGAGGAATACAATTAAGAATTAAAATATTTATAGTGAAAAATTGAAAGAGGACACAAATTAATCTATTAATGTTTATTTCAAATTTTGAACAACTGCCATAGAATCAATCTCGACAGTACATGAAATATTATTTTGTAATCTCGTATCCCGCATCCCGCAATTGCGGGATGTGGGTTGTGGGATAGTGAATGATATATTAATCTATAAACTGTGTAATATAATGAAGAATAGTAAAGGAATACAACTAAGCATTAAAATATTTATAGTGGAAAATTGAAAGAGGAAACAAATTAATCTATTAATGTTTATTTCAAATTTTGAACAACTGCCATAGAATCAATCTCGACAGTACTTGTCTCATGCTCATACGTAGAGATAAAAAATCATAGATCTTGGTACACCCCAAATCTCAATATTCCCCCTTGGTGTAAGTTCAAGATGAAAAAAAATTGTGTCATATATGCAGTTTTTTGTCATTCGATCACATGAATATGTGACATTGCGATTTTTTTTTGTTCTTGCCCTGTTTCATTTCACAGGAAAAAAAACCATCACGCTATGGAGAGTATGCTAACTGAAGATTCTATTTCACTCTTGTTGCATGGTGCTGTCAACATTTTCTCGCTGGTACAAGTCTCCTTGTTAAACCAAGTGAACTCACTGAAGTCATCATCTATTCAGTTCCAAATTTCTATCTCAGATGGGATTCACAAGCATGAGATATTGCTTCCAACTATATATAGTAGTCTTGTAGAAACTGGACAACTAAAAGAAGGATCTATAATCAAACTTACCAAGTGTACATCGAACATTGTACATAGTGTAACGTATGTTTAATTTCCATTCCTTCCCACTTCTTCTCCTTGCTCCAACTAGTGTTGGTGCTTTTAACATACATGTATTTACAATACATTCTGCTCTTCGAATACCCATTAGTGAAATGCACCCTCTTGAAGGCCAATCCCTTTCAAAAATTCAAGAAGAACTTTGCCATATTCGCTATATTCTCATATATGAAATGAGCTTTACTGGTCCAAAAATGTTGACTCAAATTGATGCATGCTTACATCAAGCTTTCACGTTGCAATGTACAATCCCATTTGGCGGTTGCTCAATAATTCTTCTTTGTGACTTTGGACAATTACCTCCTGTAAAAGACATCCCCATGTGTGCAGGCTCATCCATCCGAACTGCTCTTTGGTGTACATTTGATACTTTTATCATGCTCAAAACAATTTTCTGACAACAAGGAAATAGTGCTTCTCAAACTTCCTTTCGGCAACTCTTGCTAAACCTTCGAAATGCAACACCAACTATTGAAGATTGGGCACTCCTAATGTCAAGAACAACCTCATGCCTTTCACATGTCGAAAATTCTTCGTTTGAACAATCTATCCATTTGTATCCCACAAATAGCTCTGTTGCACTACACAACAAACACATGCTGAAACAACTTAATATGCCAATTGCACATTGCTTTGCAGAACAAAGGAACCAAAATGCCCATCAATCCATTGATGACGAACAACTAGCATTAAAGGTCCTTCTTGCTGTTGGTCAACAAGTCATGTTAACTGCTAATTTATGGGTTCAAGCAGGACTTGTTAACAGATCACTTGGAAAAGTCATTCATATTGTCTACAAGTCAAATGAGAAACCTCCTACCTTGCCATCGTTTGTTTTTGTCGAAATCCTGCATTACAAAGGACCCTTATGGGATGCTTCTAATCCTACTTATATTCCAATATCTACAATAACAAGAGCATCCCGTATACAAATACTACTTCGAATAGCATGGGGTTTAACAATTCATAAAGCCCGAGGTATGACCCTACAAAATGTAACAATAGATATTGGAAACATTGATAGACAAGGGCTTACATTCACTAAAATATCAAGAGTTACATCTCTTTCAGGCCTACACATTTCTCCACCTTTCTCTTTTTCCAGATACTCTCGAATGCAAGGCAACCGATATGTCAAACGTAGGAAACAAGAGGAAATCTTACTTGCTTCAAAGTCTTTAAAACCAACTTCTACTCGAATCTTCTCATTGTCTGCTGTATAAATGTATTGTTTTTCTCTGGTCACTTGTTTATGTAAAATATCTACTTTTCTTTCAATAAAGATCCAAGAAAATTTTAAATATATACGTAGAAATTGGAGTTTTGGTTTTTAAATTGTTGTTTGTTTAAGCAATCTCAAAATAAGACAATCTCCCTACCTTGTGGAGAAAATAGGCACAGTTATGAAAGAGAACTACAACAATGGCTATTAGGATAGAAATTATGGTGGTGGATGTGGGTCGTTTACCTATAACTGCATCTGGTGAGGCTCCCCATCCAAACTCATATCTACCTACTGAAATTTCCAACAGTAGTGTTGGAAATAGTTCCAACAGTTTTTCCATTAAAATATGTAACACGACCAATCTGTATCTCCCATTTCTGAATATTTTTCTATGGTTTGCTCCATGTAAACTCAACCTCCTACTCTCTAAGTCCATTTCCAAGTCACCATTCAAGTCCCACCATTCCCCAGCGCTGCTCCAACAACGTTCACGAACAACCTATCCATTTAAGAGGGCCAACTTTTTACCCGGGAACCTACAGCTTCATGTATTTCTCTCTGCGATGCCCCTTTTTCTCACAAGTTATAGGAATCTATAAAATTGAGTTTCTAATTTTCTAAACAAATAAATCAACACATTAAAAAATTAACATATGTATTATCGAATTTACTGTGTAATCATTTGCAAAAATAGATAAATATTTTAATAAAATAAACTCTATTAAAAGTTTGTCAGTACATGAGTCACTAGAAAGGCTGTGAATAAATGTACTAATTGATCACAAAATACTAACAGTAATCATTTGATCCATCTGAAACAAGAAAACTCATAATTCATTAAGGAAACTTAATCAAATAAACAACAAGAGATATGAAATAATATCATAACTATATTAAATACATTTGCACAAAATTACAAAACCTATATTAAACAGAGGTATCTCCAGTCTCTTGTCCATATTTTTCCCTTCCAAAATGTCCCTATTACGTGTGAAACCCACACTTTAAATAATTATTACATAGAGTAGATTTCCATCAAATTGGGATTGACAAATCTAAATAAAACTAATATCCAAGGAAATCCTGTCATATGTTCCAAATCCCTAGCAATTCCTCAATGTTGGGATAGTTAGCTGATTCAAAACTAAGTTGAGCATCACATTTATAATTCTCCATTTCGTTTTTAGCTAACTTATGCCATATGTAGATGTAAATGTGGACCTTTCCCTCAATGATCCACATCTTCAATGGTTATATGATTGAGCCCTTGGATTTTCTCCCTTGCTTCATCTCTCCGGCATTCAACCTACTCGATCATCAATTTTGGAGGACAGGCGTTTTCAATAAGATCTACTATGGGAAAAAGAAAATCCTCCATGATACTGTCAACAACATACCATCTTCTTCCACACATGGCTTGTGCCTTTTGACCATCTCATTAAGATTAGGCCAAAAATAGAGTGTTGTTCTGACTTTCTTTAGTTGAAAGCTGCTGAGGATGATGATGCTTTCTGGTTTGTCCTTCATGTATCTTTTTCAGTCCACAATGTCATCATAAGCCTTGAATCTTTCTCCCTCTTTTCCATGTGATCTTCAAGTACAACATCCATCTGACCAAAAGCAATATAGGTTTCATAAATATCATTTAAACTGTGGAACAAGTCAGTTATTAACTCATAATGCTCCTGGTTTGTCCTAATAGCCAACTCCTTAAATTCTTCTTGTGAAAACCTGGAGAACAAAGAGGAAGTTGCACTTACAGTTGAATCTTCACATTGATTTTCAAGTGAGGCTATCCTCTGTGTAAAGAAAACATTTGAAGTCTTCTCATTTTGCAGCTGAACCTGAAGAAAGGCACTTTTGGCCTGTAGTTCATTGTACTTATCCTGAGATGTCTTCATAAGATTAGCAACATGAGCCTCGTGTTCCCTTTTAGTCTTCTCAAGTTCTTCCTTCAACTGGGTTATCTCTTGTTTCCTCCTGTCAAACTCCCTGTTTAAAGTGTTAACAACATGGAGATTGGCACCTGTGAATGCACCCAAAGCAGCAATTGTATCTGCTGCATCTACCTGTGGGTCACCAAATTGCTAAGTCCAAACTATTTGCTCAGAAATAGATACTTCCATCCCACTTTGATCCCTATTCCTTTTTTTCCCTTTCTGATCACTGCTTTATCAGGCTTGCTATAATAATAATCTCCAAGAGAGACAATAATGTCTTGATCAAATTCAGCTCTTGGATCAATGGATCTAGAGGTGTCAATCACTGTAGACACCAAATAGGATGTTTGGGTAATGATAGGAGAGGGCATGGTCATGGTAATGTGAATGGTCAAATGAGAAATGTTTTGAACAAGGTCTATTTCAGAGATTGAAGACAAGAGTGGTGTTGAAGATTTGAAATATGGGAAGTGGAGATTGACAGTTGGAAGTGGTGAGGAAGACACTAAATCCTTTTCAGTACTAGATGATGTTGACAGAGTAACTATGGGTACATGTACGAGAATATTGAAAATTGGTGCTTGTGAATTGCTTTGAACATGGGCTATTTCAAGGATACAAAAGAGCCGTGCAATTGAAGATTCAGAAGATGGGTAGTGGATATTGAGAACTGGAAGTGGTGAGGAAGACACCAAAACCTTTTCAGTACCAAATGATGTTGACAAAGTAACTGATGATAGCACTAGGGGAATCTTCAAAATTGGTGCTTCTAAAATGTTTTGAACATGGTCTATTTGAACGATTGAAGAGGAGAGTGGGGTTGGAAGCAGTGAGAAAGACACCACAACCTGTTCAGTACCAGATGATGTTGACAGAGTAACTGACGGTAGGTGTAAGGGAATCTTGAAAATTGGTGCTTTTGAAATAACAGGTAGTGAGATGGAGGTTTGCACAGGATGAGATGTGACATATTCAGGTGTAGAGTTCAAATCCCGATACAATTGAGACAGTGCAGGTGATATGAGTGCTCCTGCAGGAAAGGTAGATAAAGTATGAATGGATGAAAGGAGCAATGCTAAATATGAGCAACTAGAAACAGAAGAAGATTGTGAAACTGTAGAGATAGGGATAAAACCTTTCTTACCATCACCATTCAACAAATATGTGAATGATTGCAAATATTGATCCACCTCTTCAGTGACAGGTGCAGAGGCTATCACGTCTTCTTCTAAGTCTGAATCAACCAAATCGATAGTAGGAGTTGTAGAGGAATAAGCCTTCACCTTCAATCTTTTGAATGGTTTTTGTTCAGCTATTTCTTGATTATCACTTGGTTGACTAAGTGCAGCAATAACCAGGATATCAATAACAGTCTCAGCAGTTGTAGTTGCCTGAGTATTCAGCACAGAGGTCATCATTGACATCTTATGTTTTGACTATGTTGATGTAAGTATTAAGGCACTGACCTGCTGGGTAACTGGTACCTCTGGAAGGTCTTCCATTAGACCTTTTCCCTTGTCTCCATTCAGAAAAGTTTCCACTGATGATTTTTTCGTTCCTTCAACTTCATTTTATTCTTTTTCCGTTCTTACTGTCTCCAAGAGACCAACCTACAGTGCCCTATAACACTGAATCCTTCCTTTCAGTTCCTTTTGATGCTGCAAGATGTGGGCTTGCACATCCATGCTTTTGGCTCTCCCTAAGAATTCAGAAAATGTACTAACACCCTGGTAAATGGAATCATCGAGAATTTCGTCATGCACATAATTAATTTTGATATGGTACTGCTTAAAGTGGGCATCGAGGAATCCCTTAGGATCATGTTTTCTCTTGCTGGAAAAACCAAGCTTCAAGCACTGTATCTATTCACCCAATACTACAGCCCAGGTTGAAGTTGGGATAACCAATGGTCCAAGATTCAAAGGGAATTTGGGCTACGCTTTTTTCTTAGGGCCAATCAGCTTCCTATAAACCCCATGATTGACAGTTTGGAAAGCCACTTCTTCTAGAACCAACCTGTCAAGGACAATTTTGGGTAGCATATGAACAGTGTTGCTACCCCAAATCTTGATGTACAAAAAATACTCACCAACATACCAGTCACCCATTGTAGCAATCAAAGCTGTGGCTTCAGGTGAAAATGCAGGAGCTTTCTTCTTGAATATTGAAAAATAGATGGTGCCAAGGAAGCGTTCACATATATCATAGAACCTGGGTGCATAGTTAGTATCCCACGGTTCTGAATAATAAATGGGCACCGGAGCGCCCGAAAAACTCCACTTCCATCCCAAATTGGGATATTGGAACTCCGTGCAAAATATATCATAAATGAAAGTTGAAAAGAAGAAATTGGGTTTATTTCTAGCAATGGCCTTTTGGTAGTATTGGATATAAATTTTGAGTTCTAGCGACAAGATGGATGCCCACGGGAAAGAATCAACGTTTGCTAAAACATGATGAGCTACCGAAGCCCATTCAGCCTTGAACACAGAAGAATTCGGAAGGCCATACATTCTGCATAACATAGCTGCCAATAAGGAATAGGGTTCTTTGAACTAGGTAATAGGGTAAGGTCGTCAAACCTCTTCGAGAATTTACTAGGTTGGTGCATCCATGATTTTAACATTTCTTTGAAATTGAACCTACTTTTGGAGGCTTTTGTAAATTCTGCATTGAGGGGTTGTCTTACCGGTTTAAGGGCATAAGCCTTCGTAAATACCTCGGGATGAAAATTGGCTATCTCTAACCCTCTACTATCATTCAATGAACGGTCTTTCGGGTCCATATGTTCTACTATCCATTTGACCGCACCACTGTAGGGGAGGATAGTAGGTCTAGCAGCAACATAATGAAGTCCGGAATCCCTAATTCTTTCGTAAGCCAAGTGGTTGTCTTGAACATCATAAAATTTATCATTGTCAAAAATTACATAAACCCTACGACATTCAATTTGGTTTATGCATCAATTACAAAATTACAATTTTACAAAATTATAATTACATTCTGAACAATTTAACATGTATATATATATATATAAATTATGAACTATAACACTATGAAATTAAATACATGAATATGCAATTTATGAAATTATATGAATATGAAATTATACAATTTACATACAATTATGAATATATATATATATATATATATATGAATTCATACATGCACATGCAATGCATATAAATTTATCAATTAATTACAGAATTATATTTACATTCTGAACAATTTAACACACACACACACAGATATATATATATATATATATGAACTAGAACACTATGAAATTGAATATATTATGCAATATGAAATTATATGAATATGGAATTATATAAACTAGATCACTAGGAAAATGAAATTATATATATGAATATGAAATTGCATAACTTAAATAAATTGATACCAGTATTGTTAGCAATGACATTTAATTCTCCAATTATAGGTTGATTTGCAACTTCTTCTCCTCTCAAGATTGCTCTTTTTTTCCTCTTTCTTTCTCTATCTTTCTTTTTTATTTCTTCAGTGTTGCTTTGATTCCTAGAAGATATTTTACTTCGACGCCTCTTGCTCCCCATTGTGATCAAGATCAACAATCCAAATTCATACTTACAACAATACCTAAACACAATACACAATGCTAAATTTGCATTAGACCACATGCATTGTTTCAAATAGGTTAGTCAATTGTGAAGGATAAAATTAGTAACATGTTTATGTATTATGTTTTATGTTTATATAGAATTTTGTTTAGGAATTCAGGTGGGAAATGAGGTTAGGAGGGTGGTTGGAATGACATTAATGCCATCAATGTCTAAGTCCATTCCTGGGCATTTTTGTATGATTTTTTACAAAATCCAGACCTTGATCAAGGGTTTGATTAAACCCTTGATCAAGGGTCTGTTAAAATCTCGATTGAGGTATTTAAATACCTCGATCGAGCTTCATACCTCAGTCGAGGGCTCGAAAAATAGAGAATTATCCCTCTTGCAGGAAAATCAATGTTTCTCTATGTCTTCTGGGGGTGTAAACCCTACCATTCATGGCACACAACTGAGTGGAGTTCATACCGATAGATTTGTCACCGAATCCTCTATCCATTGAGATATCATGCATGCATTTTGGCATTCATAGGTTTTTTTTTAATTAATTCTAAAACTTACACTTAGAAAACCAGACAACTTCGAAGCAGCTGAAAGAAAAATCCACACGATAAAATATACACATCCAAAAATTTCTTCAAAATACACAGCCCACACATCGACATGTACTCTTCAAAAGAGTATTTTGGTTTTTCAATTTTTGAAAACAGTGAAAAAAAAGCTGGGATGGACACACATGTGTATAAAATGATGTTGAAATCAAATGTGGTCACTTTTGAAAAATAATAAATAATTGTATATTGCGAAATAAATTAACAAAAAAATATGCAGACCCCAGTGCATTTTGTGTAGATCATGCTCATATATATATATATATATATATATATATATATATATATATATATATATATATATATATATATATATATATATATATATATATATATATATATATATATATATATATATATATATATATATATATATATATATATATATATATATATTGGGGTTGGACACGAGCCACTTATTAACTTCTTCAAATTTTTAAGGTCGCACAGTTCATTAAATGCAAAATTTCACACATTAAATGACATCGGAATATTTTAAAAAAAATACATTGGGAAGCCAACATAATATTCTACAATTTGTTTTTATACTGCAAGTCAAAATTTACATGAAATATATGCGGTTCGAGGGCTTCTATCTAGCATATAAGTAAAACATCAGGTTTTCATTGCGAAATTTGACCAAAAACCGTTACCCACCTTTATGGAATCACCCATAAGTAATACATTGTTTATGGGCAACATGTTCCACACTTCTAGATTTACTTTAACAATTATATATAATAATACCATTTTTTAAGTTTTTGGCTATCCACAACTACATTAAAATATCTCATCATCAATTTTTATTTAATT
>LPNX010021173.1:39605-106023 GCA_001517045.1 Pseudotsuga menziesii
TTAAGCGGGTATGTATACTATGTTTCTTTTATTGATGATTTTTCTGGGAAGACATGGATATACTTTATGAAGAACAAAGATGAAGTATTCAGCAAATTCAAGGAATTCAAAGCCTTGATCGAGAACCACACTGAAAAGAAGATCAAGACCTTTCGATCAGATAATGGCAAAGAATTCACATCAAATGGATTCAAAGATTTATGCAAATATTCAGGGATTAAGAGGCAGTTATCCACTCCATATAATCCACAACAAAATTGGGTTGTAGAAAGGAAGAATAGAACTATCATGAAAGCTGCAAGAGCAATGCTTCATGATCAATATATTCCCATGCATCTATGGGCAGAAGCTGCCAGAACATCGATGTATGTACAGAACCGTACTCCACACAGAGTACTCGAGAACAAGACACCTGAAGAAATATTTTTTGGAAAGAAACAAGAAGTCAGCCATCTCATAATATTCAGTTGTCCAGTATAAATACACATTCCAAAAGAAAAGAGGAAAAACTGAGATCCTTCAGGAAAGAAGGGTATATTTGTGGGATACTTTGAAAGCTCTAAGGCTTATAGAATATACTTCCTAGGATTCAAGAAGATAAACATTAGCAGGGACGTAACATTTGACGAAGACTCAGCTTACAACAAATCCAGAAAGAGACCTATTGAATATCCTGAAGAAACATAAGCACCCAGAATTCATGACACAACTATGAACGAAGAAATTCAAGAAGAAGACTGAGAACTAGAAGAACATGTAGATGCACCTCAGGAGAAGAATCCTCACAAGAGGAAACCTGCTTCGGTACAAGAAGCTATCCAAGGTGCGGAAAGATATGGGGCTCTAGAAGAGAATCACAGAGAAAGAAAGAGGACCAGGTCCTGCTTTGGGTATGTAGCTTTATTATGTGACTTCATCAATAAAGAACCTTCCAACTATGAAGAAGCGGTAGAAAGAAAAGAATGGAAGGCCGTTATGATCGAAGAGTATCAATCGATCATGAAGAATTATGTTTGGGAAGTTGTCCCAAGACCAGAAGGGAAGTCTGTTGTAACTTCCAAATGGATCTACAAGATCAAGAATGCTGCAGATGGCAGCATAGAGAAATATAAAGCAAGATTCATGGCTCGTGAATTCTCACAGAAAGAAGGAATAGATTATGAAGAAACCTTTGCACTTGTAGCTAGATACACTTCCATCAGATCAGTACTTGCTCTGGCTACAGTGATGAAATGGAAGATACACCAAATGGATGTCAAGACTACTTTCTTGAATGATGTAGTGGAAGAGGAAGTATATGTAGAGCAGCCACTCATTTTTTAGACACATGACAGGGAGTCTCATGTGTGTAGATTGAAGAAATCCCTGTATGGTTTGAAACAGGCACCTAGGACATGGTACAATGAAATTGATGGCTTTCTATCCAGTTTGGGCTTTACCAAAAGTAAAGCAGATTCCAACCTTTACTACAAGGTTGAAGATGGTAACCCAGTGATACTCCTAATGTATGTAGATGATCTGTTTGTAATAAGTACGGATGGGTTGATTGCTATTACGAAGAGGAAGCTTGCTACCGAGTCCGAAATGAAGGACTTGGGTATGATGCACTATTTTCTAGGCATGGAGGTGTGGTAGAATGCGGATGGAATCTCCCTCGGACAAGGGAAGTATGCAGTAGAGATCCTGAAGAGGTTCAGGATTGTCATAACCCCAAAATTTCATAAAATTTTGAAATTTTTAAGATAACATAAAATGTCTAAATACGCAGTTTACTAACTGCTAGCGGTTAGCGAAAAATGAAACAATTTAACAATTAGTATTAATTAGTTTCATAATACAAAAATTAATACAACTTTCATTTTCATTAGGTATACAAGAATGACCTGCATCCAGATTTCTTTTAGCTTTATTAATACTTTTTACTTTTTGGCAAGTAGGTGAAATCTATCTTTGAAAACTTGGGCTTACTTAGCATTACGCTAACGTAGATGGACTGCTGGTTCTTATAGGTTCAACAGGTAACGATCGATCAAGTAGGAGTTTAATTCATAAGGTAGCAAGAAGTATTTTTGTTGCATGTTAATATGCTAGTAAATAAACTGATTATTTGAAAGCAAGCTCTGATGAGGTAAAGTAATTGTCTTCCATAGTTTTTGTTTCTAAAATAGTATTCAAAGTTTAGTCATAAAGATTGTTAACTTTATCATACTTAGCTAAACAAAAGATACTTACTGTGAGCTTAGAGCTCAAGTTCTTCATCATACCGTTACTTCTATTTTAACATGTTTATAACGCTAATGTTATGTTTAAGTGTACTGTCTTTTATTCATGAAAGTGCTCCTATCAATCTCGAAGGTAAAGATTTCCAATAGAGTACATGTTTCTATTTTGTCTCTATCTTACTAGCCACCTAAATTATTAACTTGTTGTTTGTATGTACAAATGCTAACATCAAGTTATAAACTTCAGTAGTTAAATTATCACCTTGCTGCATGTATTATTGTAACAACATACAATACCACATTATTTTACAATGTACCAATCTAATTGTTACTTGCATCCTGTAGAGATCTTCTATCTGGAAAATTTCCATGACATTATAAGCCAGGTTCTTTTAACTAGATACATCATCCTAAGATGGAATACTACCAACCACCACTTTTATAAAATTTAAATCATAGGTAAATACGTTATCAGTGTTATTCCTATAATTTATAAACCTTGTGCATGGTTTGCACCTTAGTAAAATTACTATTATCATGTAGCCTCACTCATAGTAAGTTGTAGTTTATAATAACTACTATGGTATATTTTACTATCTAGAACTTCTAATCTAAGGTCTATCTCAAGTGAAACATTATAACGAAGGTTCCTATACTATGCTAGAACCAATTAAGCACAATTGACTTTGTAAATAATGATACGATTCATTATTATTGTCAATGGCAAGTTGAGCATACAAAACATTATTTTGTAAAAGTTTACACTATGGTCAAGCCTAGTGATTGTTTATTTGACATGGTTTAAAACACTTTTCCTCTATAGTCAAATGACATATATTAGTTACTAGCAATTTTAACTAACCTTAAACCATCGATTTCCAATAGTATATTTGAACTTCAAGTAATATGTAAATATTTTAAAGCCGTTTTGCATGCAAATTATTATTTAGAAAAATGTATAAACTATGGTCGACCTTGGGTTTGTACCAATGGCACAGTTTTTACATGCTTACTCTATGTTCAACGTTATGCAAATCATTGGGAACAATTAACGCAAACCTCGATACCGATGAATACAATGATATAGTTATATGTTATCATTAGTGAATATATATATACTTACATTTCATAGTCGATTACATAGCTGGTTTATTGATCATTGCAATAATAAATTGATTATTGGAAACACAGATTGACTATAGACAAGAACCTTGCGTGGTTGAAATATTTGGAGGGCACGTGGTCTGCTCTCATCCATGCATTGGTGACTTAAAAGATTGGAAAACCCTATTCACCTGTCATTTGTGTCCAAGGGTTTTGCTAGCCTGTGGGCTGCTCTGTGTAGTTTCCATGGCGGCCATGAGAGGTTGTTCCTCTGCTTGCTTGCTCCGTAGCTTATTTTTGTTGCTGCTGTAGTTTCAATACCTAGTCTTTGATCATGAACCTTTGTGGTTGTGAACCTTACTGCACGAATGGTTATTTGTTTGTGTGTTTGGCTCTCGGCCTGTCTAAGGTTTCAGTTCAGTTTTCTTGTGGCTCATCACGACTTGTGAAGTTAAACTTGTTAACACTGTCTCCACTCTAGGATCGGCGTAGGGGTTGGTTACTCCTCTATGTAATTGGTAAAGCTGGTGACAGCTTCTTCACTGCTCGAAATCTCTTCTACTTATAGGTAAAGACAACTCAGTTTTAATATGGAAACTCTTTGTCAATTTAATAATACAGTTAGGGTTTTAAGCTTAAAAGCTGAGCATTACTCTGACGATCAGTATTGTGCTATTAACGGGAACCCATGACAACTCTTAGCTTTAGTGGAAAAGAAAACAATGGCTGGCTTCAGTGGACTCGTGGCCCCAACAGGTAAGCCCTGATTCAAATATGGGTTTTTCCCTACTTGCAATGAGGGTTGTTGAAGGCGAAACACAATGTTTGGAAGTTTGTTTCAGTTTCTTGGTTAGTTAAGAGGTTTTAGTATGATGTTTACTCTAGTTTACTTTAAAACCCTTGCTGTTTATGCCAGGTAATACTGTCTTTGAGCCGTGATATGTATTTAGTTTTTAATTAAGGGTTTAGCCTTATGGCTTGACAATGTAATACAGTTGGTTTTATAAAGAAATATTTTGTTAAACTTTGAGCTCTATCTCGTGTTGTTATGATTTTGTTAACCTATATATTATATATTTATTTTACTATTTATAAAAGATGTTTATTTTCAGTTAAAAACTATAAATAATCGAAAGCATGGATGGTAGCCTTATTGTTAAGTTTGCTTACACAGTTAAGAATTTAAAAGGTTCAAACTTAAATAGATTCATTTATAATTGGATAAATTAGTTGTTAGGGTTTTGACCCTTAGGTTTTTCTTTCACGGGTTATAAGCCTGTTTGTAAAAAAATAATCAGCTCCTAAGTATGTAATTCTTAGTTTTATTTAGTTTAATGTATATATTTACATTTATTTTTATTTACTATTCTGTAACTTAGAATTATTCAAAGCTCTGTAAAGAATAGAAGGTTAACTCTAGAAATCTGTTTATTTTTTATAAATAAAGGATTTATAAACATAACCCTAATCTGGTTTTTGTTAAGTAATAGTTTAAGATTTAGTTAATAGTTTAAAAGATATAATGTGTGGTTAATAACTTGTTTATAAACTTGTTAGGATATTTAGACACTTAGGAGTTAGTTAAGATCAACTTGTGTAATATATCTGTTAGATAAAAGTGTGCTTCTTTAGTATGCATTTGTAAATATTCTAATCCGACGATCATGATATGTTCTAGACATAGAGTGATCCGACGGTTCAACTTCTCTTAGATCATACCTACCATTGATCCGTGGCTTAACACCTGATTGGTCTATGATCTCTATTTAAAGAGCATAGAGGGTCCTTGGCTAGTTGATCGATTATGAGAAGATCATGTAACTTTCTTTCTTTTGCATAATAAATTGGTCCAAATAGCTATTTGGTTGGGGCCATGGACTGTTTCCCTCTTGAGGGTTTTAACCATGTGACAAACATTGGTGTATTGATTTGTGATTCATTTGTGTAAAGTGGTTGCTCTTGGTGTTCGGTCCTTTGGGAGTACCCTGTGTACCCTAACATGGTATCAGAGCTAAGGTCTCAGGTTCAATTCCCCCGAACTATGCCAGAGGCGGGGTGTTGGAGTATCGGGTACCTCTACATGGTATAACGGTCGCGCCTCTGGAAATATAAAAGAAGTGGTTTAACCACCACTCTTGGTGATAGGGCCTTGTGCCAGGTTTCAAATGTTCATCAACATCTGTAGGTTTTTGGTGTAACGACAAACCACCCTAATAAAACTTAGTTGTTATCTTCTATAAACTTTTATTTGTATCAGTATACTATTACATTAACCCTAGTGTAGTTTACTATTTCTTTTCCTGCATTTTTATTTAGTTATACTAAGTAAAACAGTAACACAAATAAACCATAACACTGCTTTTTCATTGTATTCTAAACATTTGAAACAAAATTTTACTCTGCTATCTACAGATATAAATTCATTTCTACTATTTTCATTCTCTTAAGAATTCTTTCATCTACTTAAAGCATTCTAACTGTGCTAGAGTATGACCTGGTTTCCAAGTGTGAAAAAACACAGTTTAGAAATTTATTTTCATTCTAATTCACTATTCACTAAACCAATTTCATTTCTATAACAATCTAATACTAAATCTGTCATTTCACAAACTCTGAACTTTTAACATTCATATAGCAGTTAAACTAATATTTATTTAACTAAAACAGTCAAATAAAATAACATAGAACCTGTTCAGGACAAGACGACAACAACTTTAGGAGGTCGTTCCTCCCTACCAATCTCTTGGAGAGTGCTCAAACAATGCTTCCTCAGGACCCCCGAGCTTGTTCCTAGTCTTCTTAGCTGAGAAATGGGTGGAGAATGCAACTATAGAACCCTCTGACAATTGACTAGTTCAATACCTCAATCAAACACTCTGCTCTCAATAATATGATCTTCAGATTAAAAGCGGCAATTAGATCAATCAACAGTTATCCCATCAAACACTTTCCAGATTTCCCTTCCATTGAATTTCTCTGAAGTACATTCATTCACCCTGAATGATCACTTCTCTAGAATAATGAGCAGCCTCAGCTCTCTTCAATGGAAATTTTTATAAATATGCCTAGGTCTTCAGGGTCAGTTTTCATTAATTGAGCCACCTGCTCTGATTCCACTTTCTTGGGGAATTATGACCACAAATGTAGGGAGGTTACCACCTGCAACAGTTGGAAGTGGTTTGAGGATGTTGCCACATGTCAGTTTGCTCTCCACCTAGTCTCCTCCACCAATTTCACCAGTAAACACTCTTTTAACAGATCTCCTAAGCTATTGTCTCCTCATTTATTTATTTATAAATAAAATATCATGAATTTACAATAAATATTCTTGACCCCGCTGGTCATTAATTACAACTTAGCATAAAATTTAACAGAATGTTCCTTAAATAATATAAAATTGTTTTTGCCAAATTGGGGCATGTGACATGCACACCCCCTTAAATTATAACATCGTCCTCGATGTTATTTATTCCTCATCCTCAGAATTCCCCTGGAACAGAATTGGATATGCATCCCGCATATGACTTTCCAATTCCCAGGTGGCTTCCTCTGAACTAAGGTGATTCCATGCACCTTCACCTGACCAATGGTGTGGTTCCAAAGTGTGATCTCTCTCCGCTCGAGGATACAGTCCGATTCCACCAAAAAATCTCCTTATGGTTCCACCTGTACATCATTACAGTTAACAGCATGAGTAACATCATGAACATATTTCTTTAATACAGAAATGTGAAAAACATTGTGAACTTTTAAATTCGGTGGTAAGGCTAACTGATAGGCCACCTATCCAATCCTGGACAGTGTTTCAAAAGGACCACAGTAACGAGGTGTTAATTTTGCACAACTACCCAACCTCAGAGAGCTCTTTTTGGGTCTCACCTTGATGAACACATGTTCACCTACCTGAAACTCTTTTGGAGTTCTTTTAAGGTCTGCTTGAATTTTTTGTCGATCTTGCATAATTTTCATATTACCTTGTACCTGCTTTACAATTTCTTCCATTTCTTTCAATAATTCAGGACCTAATACTAATATGTCCACCGGATTACTCCAAGAGATAGGAGTGTTACACTTCCTTCCATACAAGATTTCGAAAGGACTAAATCTGGCTAAAGCTTGATAATTATTATTATAAGCAAATTCTACTAGGTTCAAATAATCCTCCCATTTAGCTGGCTGATCCTTTACATACATTCTTAGTAAATCTTCCAGTACTTGATTTACTCTTTCAGTCTGTCCACCAGTGTGAGGATGGAACGAAGTACTAAAATTTAATGTAGTATTTAATCCTTTAAAAAGATATTTCCAAAAGTTACCTGTAAATTTAGGGTCTCTATCTGAGATTATAACTTTCGGTATCCCATGCAGTCGAAAAATTTGCTTTAAAAAGATATCAGCTGTGTTTGCAGCTTTATATGTAGTTTTTATAGGTATAAAATGGGTTTCTTTACTCAATTTGTCAACTACTACCATTATAGAATCATTTAAATTTTGATTTTTAGGCAGCCCAATAACAAAATCAAGACTAATTATCTCCCATTTCCATCTAGGAATGGTTAATGGATGAAGTAATCCAGTTGGGTGTTGATGTTTAGTTTTTAATCTAGCGATATATTCTTCCAGTTCAATCTTCATGTTTGGCCAAAATATTCTTTTCTTAACATAGTTATAGTCTTCTGATAACCTGGATGGCCTGAGTATGGAGTTTTATGGATTTCATCTAAAATTAATAACTTAACTTTAGGTACATTAGGTACATACATTCTGTCTTTATACAGTAAAAATCCTTTTTCATTCAAGTTGTACCCTTTACTTAAACTTTTTGTTGGATTTTCTTTCGTTTTTGCTTGTAATTTTTGGTAAATTTCATCTTGTTCTAACCCTACTTTAAGCTATTCTTGTATATCTGTTGTCTAAGTGCTGATAACTGCTGTAAATTTCAGCCTTGCATTTCTACTTAATGCATCAGCAACTTTATTTTCTTTCCCTTTAATGTGTTTAATTTCGAAATCATACTCACTTAGAAAAGCTAGCCACCTAGCTTGTCTAGCATTTAGGTTAGGTTGATCTAACAGATATTTTAGTCCTTTATTATCTGTCATTAGAATAAATTTTCTTCCAATTAAATGATGACGCCACATCTTTAGAGCATGTATGACAATAGTTAATTCCAAGTCATAAGTTGCATAATTATTTTCATGAATTTTTAATTTCCTAGATTCATAAGTGATAACATGCCCTTCTTGAGTCAATACTCTGCCTGAACCATCATTGCAGGCGTCAGTACACACTACAAAATCTTTATTTGGATCAGCTATTCTTAAAATAGGTGCGCTGGTTAATAAAGTTTTTAACTTTTTAAAACTCTCCTCGCACTTCTGATTCCAATCAAATTTCTTTCCCTTCTTCTGCAAAGAGTTTATTGGATTTGCAATTCTCGAAAACCCTTCAATGAATCTCCGGTAATAACAGGTAATTCCCATGAAGGATCGAACATCGGTTATGTCTTTAGGAATTGACCAATCTTCAATCGCCTTTATCTTTTCGGGATCCACCGAAATTCCTTCCTTAGTCACCACATAACCTAATTACTGGATTTTATCCTTAAATAAGTCACATTTACTAAACTTTACAAAGAGTTTATGATCTCGTAACTCTTGCAAAAAATTTTTTAAATGTTCTTTATGCTCTTCTTCAGATTTCGAATAGATTAATATGTCATCGATAAACATGACCACAAACTTATCCAGATATTTATGCATTACATTATTCATTAAACACATAAAAACAGCCGAGGTGTTAGTAAGCCCGAATGGCATGATGACAAACTCGTAATGGCCATATCGAGTAACTTGGTGATATCCAGACCATAAATCAATTTTTTAAAACACCTTAGCTCCACGTAGTTGATCAAACAGATCATCTATGCGAGGCAACAGGTATCTATTTTTAATAGTCATCTTATTCAACTTACGGTAATCTATACAAAGTCATAGAGTTCCATCCTTTTTGTTAACGAAGATGACAGGTGCCCCCCAGGGAGACACACTAGTTTGAATATACTTCTTTCCAATAAGTTCTTTTAATTGTAACTTAAATTAATTAAGTTCAAGTATGTTCATCTGATAAGGGGCCTTTGAGCTGGGTACTGTACCAGGTACCATCTCAATGGTAAAATCTAGTTCCCTTTTCGGAGGCAGTCCCAGAATCTCTTCTGGAAATACATCTGCATACTCTTTTAAAACTGGTATATCCTCAAATTTTAATTTATTTGTATTATTTAGATTTTTATCATTAGTTACTATTACTTCATAAGCCTTAGAACCTTTCCTAACAGCTCTCTTAAGTTGCAGAGCAGAAATCTTCCTTACAGTTGTTTTTCTACGGATTCCCTTTACACTTATTGATTTTCCATCATTATTTATACAAGTTAAGGTTTTATCATAGCAGTTTAAGATCACCCTATGTTGTTCTAACCAATCCATACTGATTAGTATGTCATAATAACCAAGAGGTAGTACATTAAGCTTTACAAAAGTTTCCAATTGATCCATAACTATTGCACAATTCTTCACAAAACTAGTTACCTTCCTCTTTGCATCAGTAGCTAACTGAACCAACCAAGAACTTACAAACTTTTCAATAGGAAATTTACATTTTTCTACCAAATTAGGTGAAATATAACTTAAACTAGCTCCTGGATCAATTAAAATAGCTATGGGTGTTTGGTTTATCTTACCTTCTACTTCCACCATGGAAGTTTCATAGTCTGCTTGTCGATTCTCTAAGGCTGCATTGATCCTAGGCATAGTCCTCGCTAAATATCCAACAGTCATCTCCTCCTGTATGGTATGGATATTACTGACAGTCTTTTTTCGATTAGGACAAACTGAGGCATAATGTGGGCCATTACAATCCAAGCACTTTATGGGTTCTTTTCGTTCAAAGTTCTTTGTGTAATTACCATGATTATTAGCAAACTCTTTACTCTTTTGATTGTTCTGATTGTTCGGTGAATTATTCTTGTTCCCTTAAAAATTCTTATTAGGAAAATTTATGGCCTTATTATTTTTAGAATTCTGATTGGGCACAAACTCTTTCTTCTCTTGATCATAATTATTATTCTTTTTGGCCTTCCAGTTGGCCATACTCTCATTTTTCCGATTCTGTTCATAACAGAAATGGCTTTCCTCATAGCTTCTTCCAGAGTTTTTGGATTGTCATACTCAATCCTATCCTTTATGTGATAAGGTAGACAGCTGAGAAACTGATGTACCTTCGGTTTTTCATCCACAAGGTATGCCACATACCTAAGCAGACTTAAAAACTTACTGTTCAAATATTTCATAGTCATTGTACCTAGTTTAAGCTCATAGAATTCTTTAGCTCTTTCTTCATAGTATTATTCAGATACAAATTTATTTTTAAAGTACTTCTAATTTATGTTCTTCTCTCTTATTCATTTCACTCTCTTTAAATCTTGCCACCATATATCAGCTTTCCCTGAAAGATTATATATATCCATTCTAGCCTTTAATTGGTTAGAATAGTTGTAAATCTGGAAGTACTTTTTCATCCCAGATAACTAGGATTCCGCTTCCTCCCCCTTCTCAGTTTCTCCATTAAATGTTGGCGGCTTAATCTTTTTAAACTCTCCAGAAATTTCTTCATAAAGTTTATATTTTCTCTTTCTAGTATAGTGGTTATCCTCACTACTATCACTAGTAGAATGAAAATTGCGTTGATCACCAAGTGCTTCAGAATATGAACTGCTTTCATTCTTAGTCTGATTAGTCTTTTTATACTTATGTTGGTAACTTATATCTTCTGAATCAGCTCTTTTACCCCTTCCCTCGGTATGAAATATTTCTGTTAGGATTAGATTCAGCTCCTTTTGAGCTCTCAGAATCCTCCCATTTTCTTTTTTAACAGATTCTATTTTAGATTTTAATTCTTTTACTGTTTGTAAAAGTTTTGAGGAATTAGTGGTTATGTCTTCTTGTATAGGTTCTCTTTCTAATTTTTCTTGTTCAATAAAGGGTTTATAAACATAATCCTAATCTGGTTTTGTTAATTAATAGTTTAAGATTTAGTTAATAGTTTAAAAGATATACTGTGTGGTTAATAACTTGTTTATAAACTTAGTTGTTATGTTCTATAAACTTTTATTTGTGTCAGTATACTATTACTGTAACCCTAGTGTAGTTTACTATTTCTTTTCCTGCATTTTTATTTAGTTATACTAAGTAAAACAGTAACACAAATAAACCATAACACTGCTTTTTCATTGTATTCTAAACATTTGAAATAAAATTTTACTCTGCTATCTATAAATATAAATTTATTTCTACTATTTTCATTCTCTTAAGAATTCTTTCATCTACTTAAAGCATTCTAACTGTGCTAGAGTACGACCTGGTTTCGGGTGTGGAAAAACACAGTTTAGAAATTTATTTTCATTCTAATTCACTATTCACTAAACCAATTTCATTTCTATAACAATCTAATACTAAATCTATCATTTCACAAACTCTGAACTTTTAAAATTCATATAGCAGTTAAACTAATATTTATTTAACTAAAACAGTAAAATAAAATAACATAGAACCTATTGAGGACAAGATGACGACAGCTTTAGGAGGTCATTCCTCCCGACAAATCTCCTGGAGAGCGCTCAAACAATGCTTCCTCAGGACCCCCGAGCCTGTTCCTGGTCTTCTTGGCTGAGAACTGGGTGGAGAATGCAACTGTAGAACCCTCTGTCAACTGACTAGTTCAATACCTCAATCAAACACTCTGCTCTCAGCAGTATGATCTTCAGCTTAAAAGCTGCAATTAGATTAATCAGCAGTTATCCCCTCAAACACTTTCCAGATTTTTCTTCCATTGAATTTCTCTAAAGTACATTCTTTCACCCTGAATGATCACTTCTCTAGAATAATGAGCAACCTCAGCTCTCTTCAATGGGAATTTTTATAAAGATGCCTAGGTCTTCTGGGCTAGTTTTCATTAATTGAGCCACCTGCTCTGATTCCACTTTCTTGGGGAATCATGACCACAAATGTAGGGAGGTTGCCACCTGCAACAGTTGGAAGTGGTTTGAGGATGTTGCCACATATCAGTTTGCTCTTCACCCAATCTCCTCCACCAATTTGACCAGTAAACACTCTTTTAACAACTCTCCTATGTTGTTGTCTCCTCATTTATTTTTTAATAAATAAAATATCCTGAATTTACAATAAATATTCTTGACCCCACTGGTCAATAATTACAACTTAGCATAAAATTTAACATAATGTTCCTTAAATAATATAAAATTGGGGCATGTGACAAGGATGATGGACTGCAAGGCCATGGCCACACCTATGGCATCGAACCTGAAGCTATTGAGTGATGCTTCATCAGATTCAGTTGATGCTATGATGTATCGTCAAATGATTGGATCCTTGATGTACTAGACAAACACGAGACCAGATATTTGCTTTGATGTGAACACCTTGAGCCAGTTCCTGACAGATCCGAGACATGTTCACTTGATTGCTGCAAAGCATATTCTGAGGTACCTAAGGGGTACAATTGATTATGGGTGTTGATGTAATTGTAACTTCAGAATGTATTCACTTGTATTTCTTATGTATTGTAACCCGATGTTTATTCTGGGATATATTTGTAATGTACTTGAGTCATGTCATGCCTTGATGTTCCTATCGGGAGTTTCTATAATGTAAACAAGTCATGTCAAGTTAATGTGGGTAAACCTCCTATTGTCTAAGGGTTAAATTCCTCGCAGTTCCGAAGCACTAGGGTTGTTAGAATCACTTGATGAAGTCGACCCTAGTAGGGTTTAGTCAAGTTGGGAATTAGTATAAATAGAGAGCTATCCTCTCTATTTATCACACACTCAATCACACTCAGTTGTAGCGCATAGCTGAGGAAGAAGAAGACACTGGGGCTAGGAAGAAAGAAGGTTACTGCTGTCGGGAGATCATCTTACTGTTTTTGGGTTTTACTTTGGTGTTGATTCTATCTCTAAGGAAGTTGCAGGGTTTTCTCCATTTATGGTTTCCCCGATGAAAAACATTGTGTTCATTGTCTCTTGCGTTTGATTGTTGTGCTTGTTATTCTCTCAGTTAAACATCCTAATGTAATGATAGCTTAATGTTAAAAAATCTAACATGGTATCAGAGCTAACCTGAGAAGAAGACACTGTGCAGCTGTGGGAACTAGGGCTTCCTACTTTGTGGATCTCTCTCCACATATTTTCAGAAAAAGAAGGTTGGAATAACTCTCCTCTCTAGGGCGCATCTTTTTGTCAAAGCAGAATCCAATTCTGAGGTTTGTCAGTTTTGGACCCGACACTTCTGCTGAAAATTAGGGCTTTTCACAGAAGTGGAATTTTTCAGTGAGCCCAGGGCTGGATTGATCTCCTCCTCAAAATCGAATTTAGGGATCAAGATCAAAGCATTTGGTTGGACAAAACTCCAGAAAAGCAAAACCCTAATATGCTCTTGAACCAACACTGCAGAATTTCAACTCCAAATCCAGATCCGACATCTTGACCTGGTAATATCTAAATCTTTTGTATTTCCATTTTAGGTTCTCAGTTAAGATGACTCATCATACCAAGCCTGATGAAAATCTTGAGGGAGCTGATAACTTTCGAGCCTGGAAGTATAGGATCTCCCTAGTCCTGGAAGAAAATGAGTTGGACTCCTATATTAGTGAGGAGGTTCCAGTTCCAAAGGGAGATGAGGCTAAGGCCTTACATAAGAAGAAGTTGGTTATGGAAAAGAGGATTGTTGCTGATTCAATCAAGGATCTCCTCATACCACAAGTGTCCTCCCTCAAGACACCTAAATCTATGTTTGATGCCCTAACCAAACTATTTGAAGGGAAGAACATCAATCGGAAGATGACTCTAAGGAACTAGTTGAAGATTGTAAAGATCCATAATGAGGAGACCGTCCAGTCATACTTCACAATTGTCTCCCAGATCAAAGAACAAATTGAAGAAGTAGATGAAGAAGTGGAGAATGCAGAAATTGTGATGACAACCTTGAATGGTCTCCCTAGGTCATGGGATTCTTTCATCCAAGGAATCTGTGCTAGGAAGAAGTTAGTCAAGTTCAGTAGACTGTGGGAAGAATGTTCACAAGAAGAAGCTCGAATAGAAGCTCGAAAAGAAAAGATGGGAAGTGAAGATCAAGCTCTCATAGTACTCCAAGAAAGGAAGAAGGGAAAAGCATCATCACCAAGGTAAGCATTCTCATCAGAAACATTCATCCAAACTTAGATGTTATACATGCGATGAAATAGGAAACTTTGCTAGAAATTGTCCCATGAATAAGAATGGATCTAAGAAGAAGAAGAACTCCAAAAGAAGACATCATGCTCACACTGCTGAGGATGATGATCCTCCAGAATGAGAGTAAAACAAGAAAGTGAAGACTCTTTAAGTGAAGAAAAATATGTTCTGATCTCCGCTCTCACAGGAGCTATCACTCATGGAAGCAAAGATTGGCTTATTCAAAGTGGGGCTTCCAAACACACGACAGGTTTCAAGGAATATTTTGAGAAACTATCCAAACATAATTCACCCCATAAGGTAAAACTTGGGGATGACTACCAATATCCCATAAAAAGTAGTGGTGAATCCTCCTACAAGCTAGACTCTGGAAAGTCTATGAAAATGAAGGATGTCTTGTTTATACCAAGACTAAAGAAGAATCTTCTATCCATATTGGCACTGGATGCAAAAGGCATGAGGGTTGCATTTATAGATGGCCAAGTCCTCATGTGGTCAAGAGGAAAGACTATTGACGATGCAATAGTAATTGGAGAACAAGAAGGAGGATTATACAAATTGAAGGGCCATCCAGAACAAGCTTTGGTCCATGACATAGTAGAGCCAAATGAACTTTGGCACAGAAGGTTTGCACATGTGCACTACAAAGCACTACCACTTGCAAGCAAAGTTGTTGAAGGTCTTCCAGAAATTCAAGCAAAACATGAAGGGGTCTGCAAAGGATGCACGAAAGGAAAGAATACCAAGAAGACATTTCCAAGTAGCGAAAGCAAGGAAAAAGGAATCTTGGAAATCATCGACTCCGATGTATGCGGACCAATGTCATCAAGTTCACTAAGCAGGTATGTATACTATGTTTCTTTCATTGATGAATTTTCTAGGAAGACATGGATTTACTTCATGAAGAACAAAGATGAAGTTTTCAGCAAGTTCAAGGAATTCAAAGCCTTGATCGAGAACCACACAGAAAATAAGATCAAGACCTTTCGACCAGATAATGGTGGAGAATTCACATCAAATGAATTCAAAGACTTATGCAAAGAATCGGAGATTAAGAGGGAGTTATCCACTCCATATAATCCACAACAAAATGGGGTTGCAGAGAGGAAGAATAGAACTATCATGGAAGCTGCAAGAGTAATGCTTCATGATCAAGATCTTGCCATGCATCTATGGGCAGAGGCTACCAGAACAACGGTGTATGTACAAAACCATACTCCACACAGAGTACTCGAGAACAAGACACCTGAAGAAGTCTTTTCCAGCAAGAAACCAGAAGTCAGCCATCTCAGAATATTCGACTGTCCAGTGTACATACACATTCCAAAAGAGAAGAGAACAAAATTAGATCCTTCAGGAAAGAAGGGTATATTTGTGGGATACTCTGAAAGCTCAAAGGCTTACAGAATATATTTCCCAGGATTCAAGAAGATTGACATCAGTAGGGATGTAACATTTGACGAAGACTTGTCTTAGAAAAAATCTAGAAAGAAACCTGCTGGAGAACCTGAAGAAGCAGAAGCACCCAGAATTCATGATACAACCATGAACGAAGAAACCCAAGAAGAAGATCGAGAATTTGAAGAACCACAAGAACCTGTAGATCCACCTCAAGAGAAGAATCCCCAGAAGAGGAAACCTGCTTGGGTATAGGAAGTTATCCAAGGTGCAGAAAGATATGGGGCTCTAGAAGAGAATCACAGAGAAAGAAAGAGAACTAGATCCTGCTCCGAATATGTAGCTTTACTATGTGACTTTATTAATAAAGAACCTTCCAATTATGAAGAAGCGACAGAACAGAAAGAATGGAAGGATGCTATGATCGAAGAGTATCAATCGATCATGAAGAACGATGTTTGGGATGTTGTCCCAAGACCAGAAGGGAAGTCGGTTGTAACTTCCAAATGGATCTACAAGATCAAGCATGCTGCAGATGGTAGCATAGAAAAATATAAGGCAAGATTCGTGGCTCGTGGCTTCTTATAGAAAGAAAGAATAGATTATGAAGAAACCTTTGCACCTGTAGCCAGATACACTTACATCAGATCAGTACTTTCTATGACTGCAGTGATGAAATGGAAGATACACCAAATGGATGTCAAGACTGCTTTCTTGAATGGTGTAGTGGAAGAGGAAGTGTATGTAGAGCAACCACTCGATTTTGAGACACATGGCAAGGAGTCTCATGTGTGCAGATTGAAGAAAGCCCTGTACGGTTTGAAACAGGCACCCAGGACATGGTACGACAAAATTGACAGCTTTCTCTCAAGTTTGGGCTTTACCAAGAGTAAAGCAGATTCCAAACTTTACTACAAGGTTGACGATGGCAACCCAGTGATGCTCCTACTGTATGTAGATGATATGTTTGTAACAGGTATGGATGGGTTGATTGCTAATACGGAGAGAAAGCTTGCTGTCAAGTTCAAAATGAAGGACTTGGGTATGATGCACTATTTTCTAGGCATGGAGGTGTGGCAGAATGCAGATGGAATCTCCCTCAGATAAGGGAAGTATGCAGTAGAGATCCTAAAGAGGTTCGGGATGATGGACTGCAAGGCCATGACCACACCTATGGAATTGAACCTGAAGCTGTTGAGTGATGCTTCATCAGAACCGGTTGATGCTACAATGTATCATCATATGATTGGGTCCTTGATGTATGTGATGAACAGGAGACCAGACATTTGCTTTGCTATGAACACCTTGAGCCTGTTCCTGACAGATCCAAGACATGTTCACTTGAATGTTGCAAAGCATATTCTGAGGTACCTGAGGGGTATAATTGAATATGGGCTCAAGTATGAGGTGAATCAAAAGATTAACCTGGAGGGTTATGTTGATTCAAAATTGGGAAGGCAGTGCCATCAATAGGAAGAGCACTTCAAGTTGTTGCTTCAGTATGGTATCAGGTGTGATCTCTTGGTTTAGCAGGAAGCAATCCTGTGTGGCACTGAGTACAGCTGAAGCAGAGTATGTCGCAGCTTGTTCAGCTAGTTGTGAGGCAGTATGGTTGAGGAAGCTGCTGTCTAATTTATTTGATCTCCAAATGGATGCTACTTGTATACATTGTGACAACCAGAGTTGCGTGAAGTTATCAGAGAATCTGGTGTTCCATGAAAAGTTGAAGCATACCGAGATCAAGTATCACTATATCAGGGATATGGTGCAGAGGGGAGCAGTGAAGCTCCAGTATGTTGCGACGGACAAACATATAGCTAATGTGTTGACAAAGCCAATTGCTAAGGTGAAGTTTGAGTACTTCAGGGAGAAGCTTTGTGTTCTCCAGATCGAGGTTCCCTCCAAGGGGAAATGATGAGACCTGGAGCCATTCTGACATGGTGAGAGGATTGGTTCCTTCCATTGTTAGATGTAAGGGCTGAGCCATTCTGTCATGGTGAGAGGATTGGTTCCTTCCATTTCATATATGAGTGCTAAGCCATTCTGATATGACTGTAGGATTGGTTCCTACATGATCAGAAGTAAGCACTGAATGCCATTCTTGGAATGGAGGCACCTGGTCAGTTACCAGGAAATCTCATTCTGGGACTGAGGGCCATGATGTAACTATAGGATTGGTTCCTACATGATAAGATGTGAGTGCAGATCCCTTCTGACATGCATGCTGGATTGGTTCCTCGCATGGGCAGATATAAGTGCAGATCCCTTCTAACCTGTGTGCTGGATTGGTTCATCGCATGGGCAGATATAAGTGCAGAGCCCTTTCGAACATGTATGTTGGATTGGTTCCTCACATGGTCGAATGTAAGTGCAGATCCCTTTTGACATGTAGGTTGGATTGGTTCCTCGCATGGTTGAATGTAAGTGCAAATCCTTTTTGACATGTATGTTGGATTGGTTCCTCGCATGGTCAAATGTGAGTGTTGGGCCTTTCTGAAAGAGTTGTGGGATGTGTTCCCACATGGTCAGATCTAAGTGCTGGGCATGCCTTTCTGATATGATTATAGGATTGGTTCCTACATGATCAGCTATAAGTGCTAGGCAGGCCATTCTGACTTAGGGTCAAATATAAGTGCTGGAAGAAGACTTACATGGAGGTTGGGCCTACAACCAACATGAAAAAGGGCTAGTTCTGTAGAACTTCCTATGACGAGAAGAATCAAGAGATAGCACCTATGATGATGATCCAGTGGAGATGTTTCAGACCAGAGATGATCCAGATCCAGTGATGATCCAAATCCAGTGATGATGATCCAGATCGAGAGATGATCCAGATCCAGATGAAGATGACTTGAAGATGAAGATGACTTGAAGATAGAGATGAATTGAAGGTGAAGATGACGAGGACTTGATGATGATCTAGATGATACAAAGAAGAAGACTTGTGCTGATAAATTGTGTCGAGAGAATACCTTCCTAGTTAAGAGGGAGTGTTGATGTAATTGTAACTACGAAATGTAATCACTTGTATTTCTTATGTATTGTAACCCAATGTTTATTCCAGGATGTATTTGTAATGTACGTGAGTCATGTCATGCCCTGATGTTCCTATCAGGAGTTTCTATAATGTAAACAAGTCATATCAAGTCAATATGGATAACCCTCCTATTATCTAAGGGTTAAAGTCTTCGCAGTTTTGGGGCACTAGGGTTGTTAAAATCACTTAGTGAAGTCGGCCCTAGTAGGGTTTAGTCAAGTCGAGAATTAGTATAAATAGAGAGCTAGCCTCTCTATTTATCACACACTCACTCACACTCAGTTGTAGCGCATAGCTGAGGAAGAAGAAGACACTAAGGCTAGGAAGAAAGAAGGTTACTACTGTCGGGAGATCATCTTACTGTTTTTGGGTTTTACTTTGGTGCTAATTCTATCTTTGAGGAAGTTGCGGGGTTTTCTCCATTTATGGTTTCCCTGAGGAAAAACACTGTGTTCATTGTCTCTTATGTTTGATTGTTGTGCTTGTTATTCTCTCAGTCAAAGATCCTAATGTAATGCTAGCTTAATGTTAAAAATCTAACAATGGGCTCAAGTATGAGGCGAATCAGAAGATTAACCTGGAGGTTTATGTTGATTCAGATTGGGTAGGTAGTGCCATTGATAGGAAGAGCACTTCAGGGTGTTGCTTCAGTATGGGATCAGGTGTGATCTCTTGGTTTAGGAGGAAGCAATCATGTGTGTCACTGAGTACAACTAAAGCAGAGTATGTCGCAGCTTGTTCAACTAGTTGTGAGGCAGTATGGTTGAGGAAGCTACTATCTGATTTATTTGATCTCCAGTTGGATGGTACTTGTATATATTACAACAACCAGAGTTGTGTGAAGTTATCGGAGAACCTGATGTTACATGACAAGTCAAAGCATATGGAGATCAAGTATCACTATATCAGGGATATGGTACAGAAAGGAGCAGTGAAGCTCCAGTATGTTGCGATGGACGAATAGATAGCTGATGTGTTGACAAAGCCATTATGCAGAGTGAAGTTTGAGTACTTCAGCGAGAAGCTTGGTGTTCTCCAGATCGAGGTTCCCTCCAAAGGGAAGTGATGAATTCGTCAACCATTTTGACATGGTGAGAGGATTGGTTCCTTCCATGGTCAGATGTAAGGGCTGAGCCATTCTGTCATGATGAGAGGATTGGTTCCTCGCATGTCAAATATGAGTGTTGAGCCATTCTGATGTGACTGTAGGATTGGTTCCTACATGATTAGATATAAGCGCTAAATGCCATTCTTGAATGGAGGCGCCTGGTTAGTTACCAGGAACACTCAGTCTAGGACTGAGAGCCATTCTAATGTGACTATAGGATTGGTTCCTACATGATCAGATGTAAGTGCAGAGCCATTCTGAGGCGATTGTAGGATTGGTTCCTACATGATCAGATGTAAGTGCAGAGCCATTCTTAGGCGATTGTAGGATTGGTTCCTACATGATCAGATGTAAGTGCAGAGCCCTTTTGACATGTAGGTAGGATTGGTTCCTTGCATGGTTGAATGTAAGTGTTGGGCCTTTCTGACATAGATGACTGGGTTGGTTCCTCTCATGGTCAGATGTGAGTGCTGGGCCTTTCTGACAGGGTTGTGGGATGTGTTCCCACATGGTCAGATGTGAGTGTTGGGCGTGCCTTTCTGATGTGATTGTAGGATTGGTTCCTACATTATCAAATGTAAGTGTTGGGTAGACCATTATGACTTAGGGTTGGATATAAGTGCTGGAAAAGACCTACATGGAGGCTAGGCCTACAACCAGCATGAAAAAGGGCTGGCTCTATAGAACTTCCTATGATGAGAAGAATCACGAGATAGCACCTGTGATGATGATCTAGTAGAGATGTTCCAGAACCAGAGATGATCCAAATCCAGTGATGATCCAGATCCAGTGATCATGATCCAGATCCAGTGATGATCCAGATCCAATGATGATGATCCAGATCGAGTGATGATCCAGATATAGTGATGATGATCCAGATTGAGTGATGATCCAGATCCAGATGAAGATGACTTGAAGATGAAGATGAATTGAAGATGACGAGGACTCAATGATGATCCAGATGATACAGAGAAGAAGACTTGTGTTGCTAAATTGTGTCGAGAGAATACCTTCCTAGTTAAGAGGGAGTGTTGATGTAATTGTAACTTCGGAATGTATTCACTTGTATATCTTATGTATTGTACCTTGATGTCTATTCCAGAAAGTGTTTGTAATGTAATTGAGTCATGTCATGCCCCAATGTTCCGATCGAGAGTTTCTATGATGTAAACAAGTCATGTCAAGTCATTCTGGGTAACCCTCCTATTGATCAAAGGTTAAAGTCCCCGCAGTTGCGAGGCCCTAAGGTTATTAGACTCTCTTAGTGAAGTCGGCCCTAGTGAGTTAATGTCAAGTTGGGAATTAGTATAAATAGAGAGTGAGCCTCTCTATTTATCACACACTCACTCACACTCAGTTGTAGCGCATAGCTGAGGGAGAAGAAGTTATTGGGGCTAGAAAGAAAGAGGCTACCGCTGTCGGGAGATCATCTTACTGTTTTTGGCGTTTTACTTTTGGTGTTGATTCTATCTCTGAGGAAGTTGCGGGGTTTTCTCCATTTATGGTTTCCCCGAGGAAAAACACCATGTTCATTGTCTCTTGTGTTTGATTGATGTGCTTGTTATTCTATAAATTAAAGATCCTACTATAATGCTAGCTTAAATGTTAAAAATCTAACAAAATTCACATGGAATATATGCGTTTCGAGGGCTTCTATCTATCACATGAGTAAAAAATCAGGTTTTCATCGCCAAATTTAACCAAAAAGTGTTACCCACCTTCATGGAATCACCCATAAGTAATACATTGTTTATGAGAAACATGTTTCACACTTCTAGATTTCCTTTAAAAATTATATACAATAATACATTAATGCATTTTTTAAGTTTTTGGCTATCCACGACTACATTAAAATATCTCATCATCTATTTTTATTTAATTTTAGTTGTTATTAAAAAGAAAAAACTTGAAAATAATATTGGTTTTAAATTCATTAATTTATGATGCTCATCATAAGATCCCCAATCATTTACTTTGCAACACATTCTTCTTTGGCTATGAAAGTATGTGTACTATCACATTCTTCTTTGGATATGAAAGTCTTTGTAGTATCAATTTTGTTTTAACATTGCTTACTGATTAATATATATATATATGTGTGTGTGTGTGTGTGGGAGTGTTTAGAACAAATTTTTGTTAAATGATGGATGCATACTTTTGTGGCATGCCATATGTCATATGTATGTGTATAAAAAAAATCATGTTAATGCTAATTGTTTTGATGTCAACTCATTCCACATTTATATGGCTGTGGGAATTTATATGGTTGTGGGAGTGTTTAGAGTAAATGACTTAAATGTTTTGATGTCAACGCATTCCACATTCATTTATATGGTTGTGGGAGTGTTTAGAATAAATGAGTTAAATGATGGATGTATTTTTTTTGGTGTCATGGCATATTTGGGTGTACCAAAAAAAATATCAAATTAATGTTAGTTGTTTTGATGCTAATTCACCTAAATTTCACATTTAGAAAATATATTTCAATATACTTTAAAAATATATTTCAATATTAAAGTTTAATATGTATTTGTTAAATAAATATAATTTTTTAACATAAATAAATACATTTTTATTAAAAAAAAAACTTACAATATCCTCAACCTATACATCAACTTGATTGTTGAACTACAAGAAAGCATGTTATATTGGAAGTTTATTTTGTTAAGTTCTATTCACTTTAATTTATATGAATAATGAGATCTTTTAATATAAAGCTACAATGTAGTACATTTTGAATGTAATATGAATGTTCTTTTTGTTACTTTATACAAATAAGAAAAAAAAAAGTAACATTTTCATGTATGTCTCAAAGTTGGTTTATACAGATTAATAAAGAATTACTTTTTATGTTGATATTTCTTTTTTTTTAAATATTGATAATTATTTGATAATGCAATTTTAATATATTTTGTTTTATTTTTCAGTATAAGAGTTGAATAATTACACAAATTCTAATAAAAGAAAATGTTTTTTTTTCATAATAATTGATATTAATATTTTATTTACTTTCCAAATAATTTATATTAATGTTTTAATAATGCATTAATTTGTATTAATGTTTTGTTAATATTTTAAATTGATAACATGTTAAACATAAGTTTTTAGATATATAAATCTCATTTGGAAAAAGAAAGAAAGTTCTAATTATGATTATTATTATTTATTTAATATAATTTGTTTATATAATTTAATATATATAACACTGACATAGATGAAAAATGAGAACATTGAATTGCCTTCGAAAAAACAAAATCATAGTATTCTTAGACCCCAGCTTCATTCAAAGGCTAAGAATTTGAGATAGAAAGCTGTGTCATAAAAAATGAGGACATTGAATTGACTTAAATGAGGCAATGAGATAGGAAAAACAAAATTAAAATATTTTTAGACCCCAGCTTCATTCAAAGCCTAAGAATTGGAGAGAAAGCGGCAGTCATGTAAATTTGTACGGGAAAAAGAAAGATGAAGATAGAAGGCAATTACAAAATGGATTCAGAGTCTCTGAAGCAAGAAATAAGAGTATTGACTTGACTAGAGTAGAGTGGAGGCAACTAAAAAAATATATAAATAAAAAATTGAGCGGATTGAGTTCACTTGAGTGGGCCATAAAGGAGAACAAATTCGAGGAAAATTCTTTAATAGAGAGAGTATTGCATGACTATTAAGGGTGGTCGGTATTGACTTGACTTGGGGCATGTGCCAAATAAAATTTACTATTCAACATTGAAAAATATCATACAATTATTCGACTCGAATATCTCCAAATCTTTTGAAGATTTGGCTTTTTGCATTTTACCGAATTCGACACGGCATCCCCTGAATTCTACACACTGACTTGACTTGCCAATTTGACCAAGTTGACTGACCTAAGTATTTATAATAATAGTCTCATAGGTAATATCAATGAAGATATTTCCCATTTGAGTCATCTAACCATCCCAGATACTGGTTCAAGTAAGCTCACAGGTAGCATACCACTAGCCATTGATAATTTAAGTCGGTTGGTCATCTTATATCTTGATGGAAATAGGTTTACTGGTAACATTCCCGAAGCCATTGTTGATTTATAATCAATTTCCCATCCTCTATCTTGATTCAAATAACTCTACATGTAAAATCCCCCATGCAATAGGAAAACTTCATTTCTTGCGTTATTTATATTTGAATTCAAGCAATTTAACTGGGAAAATTCCTAATGGTATTAGTGGTTTTTTTTCCTACAGACATAAAACAACTTAGAGGAACTATTTCTGAGAGCATTGACAATTGCATTTTTATGCTCATTTTAATAACTCTTTTTGGAACTTTTTCAACATTTATAGCCAATTGTACGGGACTTCAACTATTAGATTTTTTATGCATATTTTTTTGTGGTCATTCTAATAAATTTTTTGGAACTTTTTCAACATATTTAGCCAATTGTAACAGAGGTAATATCATTAAAGATATTCTCTTTGTTTTAACCAGTTCAAAGAAAAAAATTAATATAGCCAAGATAAGAACGAACTAGCATGAGCTCCATAGTGAAATAGGTCATTGGACCGTTCCTAAAACACCATGGGTGGAAAGGATTTGCCATCTCTGTGAAAATAGGAACATTAAAGATGAAAATAACTTCCTCTTAGAGTGCCCTGCGTACACCCACATTAGATCTCACTTTCGTAATCTTTGCTGCAATACTGACCTTCCTTGCATTTTAACTTGTCAAAATTATAGTGAGCTCAGGACCCTTCTCACAAAGCTCTTTAAGTATAGGAGTACAATTTTAAAAAAACTAATTAATTGGTTTCTTTAGGTCCGATAGACCAAGTTTGGTCTTAGTGGACGTTAACCATCATCATCATTAGATTTTTTATGCATATGTTTTTGTGGTCATTCTAATAATTTTTTTGGAACTTTTTCAACATCTTTAGCCAATTGTACTTCAACTACTAGATTTAAGTAAAAATTGATTGATAGGTGAGCTTCCCTTGTTCCTTTCATATTTTCAGGATTTGAGAATTTTAGATGTTGGTCATAATAATTTGCATGGTGGTATCCTAGTTCATCACAAATCTCAACAAATTGTATATGTTGGATTTATCCAATAATAAATTCAATGGAACAATACCATATCATTTGGAGAGATTCTTTGGATTTGCAATCAATGTATCTTGACAAAAAAATTAGTGAAGCATCTAGATGTATTACATGAAGAAATAACAATTGGCATGAAAGGAAGGGAGACTAGTCTCTCATATGAGTTGTCTACAAACACCATATTTGATTTGTCTAGCAATAATCTTACCAGATAAATCCCTGCTACGATAGGAAGAATGAGTAGCTTAAGATTGTTGAATTAATCAAGGAACCATTTGAAAGGGTGAATCCCTGCATCTATTGGTGGGATATCTACATTGGAGCAACTGAACTTGGCGATAAATAATTTGACTGGACGAGAACTCTCTTATTTGCATTGGTTGGGTGTTCTAAATGTTTCATCAAATAGCCTCTGTGGAAAAATCCCAACAGAGACATAATTTTCCACTTTCAATGTAACTTCATTTCAAATAAATAAGTGTTTATGGGGGTGTCCTTTAGATACATGCATTGAAAATAAAAATAAAAATGGAGAAAACAATTATAACAGTACAAGGAATAATGTTCAAATAAGATGGTTGAGTCAGGTGGATGGACAAATGTCATTAATAACATTAAATATAAGAATGTAAATTGGATTTGAAGGGGTGATATTGTTTTTATATTATGTGAGAGAGCTAAATGTTAAATGGTCCCCAATCTAAATCACAACTTTTTTTAATGGGGTATACTGATTTCCTACCTAATAAAGGACTCACCAAGTCCAAAGTTCCACCAATTATGTAAAAATAAAGTGTATGAATTAAGAAAATCTATCTTATTGCTTTTTGATAATATTCTAATAAAAAAATTAAGATAATGCTATTATTAATTAATTTATATATGAAGTTTAACCATATATTAAGGTGTGAACTCTATAACATTTTTATAGAGGTTGACTCTCTATATATTTCTTTAATATATATAATTTTTCAAATAAACATAAATATCATAATATTCAAATACAAAAAGTTATTACTTTTCATAATATTGTAATAATAATAAAAAATCAAAATAATGCTATTATATAATTATTTGTATATAAAATTAACCATAAATGAAATCTATAGTATTTTTAATAATTGTATATCTATTTAATATATAATATTTCAAATAAAAACAAATATTTCAATATTTATCATTCATATATTTTTTTAAAAAGTTATTTAATTAATGTATATTTTAAAAAAAGTTAAAATTAATTTTTTCATGTATGTTTAAAAAAATTGATTTGAAATAAATATCTTAATATTTATCATTCATATATTTTTAAAAAAGTTATTTTATTCATGTATATTAAAAAAAAAGTTAAAGTTAATTTTTTCATGTATGTTTAAAAAAAATTAATATACTTTTTATAAAAGTTATTTTATTCATATATATTAAAAAAACTAAAGTTAATTTTTTCATATATGTTTTAAAAAAATTAATTTAATTTTATGTGGAAGATTTTTTTTAATACTAAATTTGTGTTTTATTAAATTTTTATTTATTTATAATTTTATATTAAAAATCTTTATCAAATTTATTTATTTAATAATATTATATTATTCAACTTTAAATTAATTAATTAGTTGTAAAATAAAAAAATTTATCTTTATTTTATTTTTAAACTATATACATTTTATATTTTTAAATTAAGTATATCTAAACAATATTAAAAATATTTAATAATTATTATTTAAATTAATTAATTACGTGTTTTATATATATATATATATATATATATATATATATATATATAAACTAAAATACATTAATACTTAAAAACAAGTCAGAAATCATATTAAGAAAGAAAATCAAACACAAATTTAAAAAATGTTACTCATGAACACACTTAATCGTCCAACATGGTTGAATTAGTTACATGATGGATGCACTTAAGAATTCATCATTTACCTACTTAAATTCATTTGTGCATAAGTGCTTAATAAATTAATCATATTAAAAAACATGATATGATTTTTTTTCCAATAGTACAACATTGTCTTACCTATAATGTTTTGTTGCATTCTTAGAAAATTCATAGTTATCTTATTATTAACTTTATATCTATTGACATTTTACTATTTCCAAATATACCATGCATTGTTTTACAAATATTCTAATTTTTACATTAACTTATCAATAATTATTTGTAACTTATGGTCACATGGAAACTTGTGTGATAGATTTTAAAAGTAGTTATTTGTAACTTGTGGTTACATGGAAACTTGTGTGATAGATTTTAAAAGTAATTGTGCGTTTTTTTCCATATTAAAAACTAGATTTATCATTTTATATTCGGGTGATTCTATGAAGGTGGGTAATACTTTTTGGCCAAATTTGGCGATGAAAACCTGATTTTTTTATTTATGTGCTAGATAGAAGCCCTCAAAATGCATATATGCCATGTGAATTTCAACTTGTAGTAAAAAAACAAATTGTAGAATATTATGTTGCCTTCCCAACAATATTTTTTTTTAAATATTTCGATGTCATTTAATGTGTGAAATTTTGCATTTAATGAATTATGTGACCTTTAAAATTTGAATAAGTTAATAAGTGGCTCGTGTCCATCCCCAATAATTTAATCTTACATTAATAATTAAAAAAAAATTATACGAACATGATCTACACAAAATGTATTGTGGTCTGCATATTTTTTTGTTAATTTATTTCGTAATATACAATTTTTATTATTTTTCAAAAGTGACCACATCTGATTTCAACATCATTTTATACACGTGTGTACATCCCAGCTTTTTTTCACTGTTTTAAAAATTTGAAAAACCAAAAATAACCTTTTGAAGACGACGCGTCGATGTGTGGGCTGTGTATTTTTTCGAAATTTTTGGATGTGTATTTTTAACCCTGCAGATTATTCTTCGAGCTGCTTCAAAGTTGTTGTCAGGTTTTCTAAGTGTAAGTTTTAGAACTAATTAAAAAAAAAAAAACCATATGAATGTCAAAACGCATGCATGATACCTCAATGGATAGAGGATTTGGTGATGAATCTATCGGTATGAACTCCGCTTAGTTGTGTTCCATTAATGGCAACGTTACATCCCTAGAAGACATAGAGAAACATTGATTTTCCTGTAAGAGGGATGAAGTTCTATTTTTTAGTCCCTCGATCGAGCTCCGGAGCTCGATCAAGGTTTTAAAATACCTCGATCGAGGTTTTAACCAAAGCTCGATCGAGAAAATTATAAATAGCTTGATCGAGCTAATACCTCGATCGAGGTCTAGTCTTTGTTAAAAAATCTTACAAAAGTGGTCGATAATGAAGTTAAGCATTGATGGCATTAATGTCATTTCAACTACCTTCCTAACACTATTTCCCACCCGAATTCCTAAATAAAATCTATATAAACATAAGACTTAAACATCTTACTAATTTTATCATTCACAATTGGATAACCAATTTGAAACAATGCTTGCGTTTTAATGCAAATTTAGCATTGTGTATCGTGTATTGTGTGTACATATTGTTGTAGGTGTGAATTTGGATTGTTGATTTTGATCACAATGGGAAGCCAAAAGTGTAAAAGTAAAATATCTAGTAGGAATCAAATCAACACCGAAGAAATAAGAGAGAAAGATAGAGAAACAAAGAGGAAAAAAAGAGCAATCTTGAGAGGAGAAGAAGTTGCAAATCAAGCTATGATGGGAGAATCAAATTCCATTGCTAACAATATTGGTATTTAATTTAAAATTTATGCAATTTCATATTCATAACTATAATTTTTTTTTTCTAGTGATATAGTTCATATAATTTCATTCATATTTTCCTATAATTTCATAGTGTTCTAGTTCATAATTTATATATGTGTGTGTATGTTAAATTGTTTAGAATGTAAATATGATTTTGTAATTGTATTTTTGTAAATAATTCATAAACTTATATAAATTGTATGTGCATGTTTGAATTCATATATATGTATTCATAATTGTATGTAAATTGTATAATTTCATATTCATATAATTTTATAAATTCCATATTCATATATTTAATTTCATAATGAACTCTAGTTCATAATTTATATATATATATATACATGTACATGTGTTAAATCAAGTTTAGAATTTATTATAATTCTGTAATTAATTCATAAAGGTATATGTACATTGTATGCGCATGTATGAATATATATGTATTTATAATTGTATAATTTAGTAAATTTACATATTCATATAATTTCATATTGCATAATATAGACTCACATATATATAGTTTTTATGTAAAAAATTACAAATATTGTTCTCAATGGGAGTTGATTGCACTGGTCATCATTGATTTTAATATTCAATTTTAATTTCATATTCATGTATCTAAACATTTTCATAGTGTTCAAATTACAATTTTACGTTACACTATGATAATGATGATAATTACATTACAATTATGTAATTACATGATCACATTCCAATTACAATTACATTAGATTACAATCATTACATTATTACATTACATTTACAATTACATTACATTACAATAATTACATCATTACATTACATTACAATTTTACAATTACATTATAATTTTAATATTGATTTAATTTCATATTCATGTATATGAACATTTTCATAGTGTTCAAATTACAATTTTACATTACACTATGATAATGATGATAATTACATTACAATTACAATTACAAGATTACATTACAATGACAATTACAATTTTATAATTACATCACAATTTTAATATTGATTTAATTTCATATTCATGTATATAAACATTTTCATAGTGTTTAAATTACAATTTTGCATGTTACATTAAATAATAATGATGATCTCTAATTACATTAAACAATTACAATTTTAATTTTAAATGTGTAAAATTTTAATTTCATATTCACATGTATATGGACATTTTCATAGTGTTCAAATTAGAATTTTACAAATTACATTACATAACATATTTAAGCAAAGAGGTAGATATAATATTAGACATGTATATAAGAGTATTTGTTGTACTCCAGTGCAAAAGGAGGTGAATCTAAGTAGCCTTCATCATAAGGAAGAGAAAAAGATGACACAACTCTTCCATATCAACATCCATATCATGAAGACCAAGGTTGACGCTCTATTGGATTCTACTTCACAATACAATCTCATAGAAGCACATTAATATGCATGGATGATTTAACAATGTTCTCAAAGAAATGCATAGACCATGTCAGTAAGATATTGCGTAGTTAATCTAAACAAAAATCAATTTCCTTATGTAACATATTAACTCTAGTAGAAGAAGATTGAAACACTTGTCAATATGTTGATCATTAGTCCGAAAATGTAATTTTCCTCCATATTGAGTCTAATAACAATCAATTTATCCTTCCACATCTTGAATGTGCATCATAAATTTAGTAACAAATTCTCCTTCCTTCATGTTCAATGTGTAGGACTAATTCCTAAGGTCATTCTTTTCAAAACTGCGTGCTTTATATCAAGGAGACAATAAGAAGAGGAAGGGAATATAACAAAGGAGAATTCAATATGGACACCTTATTAATTATGAAATTATGTATCTACAGTAAGCATTTAAAAATAGGACAGATTAAGATATAAGAGGTCACCATTGAATCAACCAATCAAATTGTTGGACAGTAAAAGAGGCAATACAAGTGAACATGCATCCAAAATGAAAAGATACTTTATTTATGACTGAAAAGATAGAAAATGAGCAGAACATTGGATTTTAGGCACAATCAAAGGTACTTATGGAAAACAAAAACCCAAAAATCATAGTATTTTTTTCAAGCTACTTCAATTGGATTGTTTGTGGCAACAAGATTTAAAAATGTTCAATTGAGCACTAAATCCCCATTTGATCTTTTGTGGAATGGGAAAATACCATCTATTATATAGTATACATGGATAAGTGGTAGATGATATATGAATAATTGGTAGTTGATCTATAGATATAAAAAACAAGTAACTTATTAATGACATTAAACTTGTGGCTTATTGGTATTTACTAACCACAAGTTAAGTGGTTGTGCTAATTTATAATATTAATTGTGTATAATGATTTTTAGTATATTATTATTTTAATTATTAAACCACCCTATATTTACTTAAAATTTTCTATTTTTATATTATAATTAATTTGATTTTTAGTTAATTATATTTAATTTTTAATTAATTATATTTATCATTATTTTAAATATAATTAAACTATAACTTATAGTTGGAAAATTCCAAATAAAAAAATAAACGACTTTGTATAAACTAAAATGGACTCCATATCTATGGTTAGTTTTCCCATTTCACTTGTATAAAAGAAAGCTATTTGTAAGGGTTGAAAACAAAAATAAGACTATGATCCATTTAATGATGAACTAAGAATCAATCATTATCAGTAATATTAAATATCATAATGTCATTAGCAACTATAATCCAATCTACTCAATGTCATTCAGTTCATGGACTACATTCACCTCCGCTAAGGAACGGACCATCATAGACCTTCATGTGCTGTACCAGATTTTTTGTTTTTCAAGATTGCGAATGCTTCCATTGTCCCCGAACCCCAGCCAAAATAGCATTCAAAAATAATGCAGAAGCGCACATCAGACCATGACCAGCACTCACGTCAAATGCCCACGAAGCCACCCATCTATTATTTTGATACGAATAGGCACCGAGAAAAGAAGTGCCACATCCCCACTTGACCCAAACCAAGACTTGTAGGGCACTATATATCCATCTCCCAAATGCCCACAGATCCCAGTATTGCGCTTCCTGATATAATGCACCCTATCTCCAGAATCATTACAACCGTAAATACTGTTTTAAACTTCCTGATATAATGCACCCTATCTCTGCAATAAAAAAACAGTTGCAAGCAATCGATGGCCAAAGCAACTCCAATGGCTGCAATTACTACAGCTATTCTAGCTTTAGAAGGTGCCATAGAGAGCGTATCATACCATTTCCATTTGTCAGCGCCTGCAATAAGCACGGCCCAACCAATAGAGAAAATCAAGTTGACACAACCAATTATAGAAGATAAGGTTCTGAAGCTTAGGAGGCTACCTCTAAAGGTAAGCACTTGGCAAACATTAGTGTTTTCTGCATTAGAATATACCTTACATTTGGTTAGAAACACATTGGCAGCAATCGCAGTTCCTCTGCTATCCACAATATAATCCCTTACCACTCTTCTTGCTACGAGAGAGCTAGAGAAACCGTCTACTCTGAACCAGGCGGTCAGTATAATGTTGACTAATACTTCTGTCAACCTTGGCACTATTAAATAGACAGTGCTGTATTCCTCTGTTTCATCGCATACTCCGCTCTGATCTATGTATCTTTTCAGGTGATCCGAAGCTAGGTTTGTCACTCCTCTGCCTTATCTTTAGTCTTTAAAGATCTGATTAGCATCTTTGTCCACTCATCACGTTCTGCTGGTAGCGTTGGAATGCAGATGCAAGTACGCTTTTGGCAGACTGTATCAACACCTCTATCAAGTATTTCACACACTGCAGCAACAGGCCATTCCTTCGGCTCACCCATTATCAATTTATCGTCTGCCAATATATCCTGGTTCACATGCAAGAGGCCGTGGTTGCATCCATGACAGCCATTTCTCAAGCAGGTCAGACATGGGAGCAGGCACTGATGATCCGGACCAGACAGTCGTTTAAGCGTTCCAGGCATCCGTTGAGCCAGACGAATTCTAGTGAATACATCCAACGCATCCAATACAATGCAATTGCATGTGTGACTATCAGAGATCTCTGCAGTGGCTTCTCCAGATCTTAAACGATGAAATTGCAATAGAATGGAGTCCAGATCATAGGTATTCTTGCTATACTCCACAAATTGCCTCATCGAAGAATCCGGTGTGTGATTTGACAACATTACAACATCAGGGGTATGTACAACACGATGGCAATCTATGATCTCTATGCGCCCATCTAAGGTCCGTATGCACCCATCTCTTACCTTCATCAGTTTGAAAGGTCTTATGGTGTCGAGAAGATCCCTTGCACCCATCTCGACATGAAGTCTTCCCCTCAACAAACAAGAAAAAAACACTGCTAGATTTCCTATGCATGTGATTGCCACATCAGGAAAACTGGCAGAAGCTGTAACCGATTCACTGACGTCAAATTGAGCAAAAGCAATATTAGAGAACAATGCTAACAAACCAATGAACTGTGCAGTGAAGAGCTTTATCATCAACATGCATCGACCTCCCTGGCAATTCTGAGGATTGAATAAAGCCATTGGAACAGACAATGGAAATAAAAGAGGGAAGTTTATGTTCTCTGAACTGTGTTATTAACATAAACAAATATGAGCTTAATCTATTTATAGCGTGCGATCAGGCTTCAAATTTGAAGGTTTCAGTGCCCGTCAAAGGCCTGTTTACCTGTCATAGAAGGCCATGACGAAATTTGCCCTACAAAAAAAATTCGGTGCCCGTCGAAAATGAAATGAAGCAGAACTGTGTACATTGACAATGGAAGGGCAACCCCAAAATTTTGCCCTTCCTGGGTTTTCAATGGGCTGTGGGAGTTTGGAAGATTTGGATGGGTGACAGGTCACGGTGGACCCCAGTTGTAATTGACGAATTGGCAGTGATAGGGTGGAAGCCCTTTGGGCTCAGTGAGTAGGTGGTCACAGTAAAGTCTGGACGTGACGTGACTCAGTTACGGACCAGGGTGTCACTGTCAATCGGCCTGCCCAGTCTGATCGCTGCCAACAAGTGCTCGGTGCAACTGGGCCGCTGGTCCTCTGGGAGTCGTGGTTTTGGTTTCACGGTGTGGCTGTTGTACCCACGGGCCACCTTTTCAATCTCACGGTCATTCATTCCTCTCACCCACTACGGGATACCCACTTCACACTCTGCTCATTCGCGCGTCTCAACGATGATGAAGACCATGCTCTCCATTATGACCATTCCTAAACTGGAGTTAAAAGTAAAGTACTGATTTCAATCTGTCCAAAGGTGGATACAGAGAGAACAGATTTGAATGGGCAGGTCACAGATTGGAAATTTCGATCTCTACTGGCAAATTACAATGCCAATTTAATGTTGCATTCATCGTTCACTGGCTGCAGTTCCTTGGTGTTAATGTGGAATGGTGGATTTTGTATAGTTGGGTGGTTCAATTTTTTTTGCATGGCAACCTTGGTAATTTCGGCATGGCAACTCGAGGTAAACTCTATTGTCGTAGTTTTTTTATTATCTTGGATATAATTTTAGGGTTTGGTTTGATTTGGGCATTTTTAGGGTTTGGTTTGATTTGGGCATTTACTAGGGCGAGGGTTCATTCTTCTTCAGGGATGTGTTTTAAGCTATCTTGCTTCCACAAGTACAGTTGGCTCAAGTAAGCTGTTTTCTTTTCCTCAAGAATTATAAATTGTAACGTTTAACCCTCTAACCCTGAAATATTTTCTTTGGCTTTAAGAATTTATGAATTTATCTATAAAATTTAATTAAGATAAAATCTTGGCTCTAAAAATTTAGGAATTTATCTATAAAATTTAATTAAGATAAAATCTTGATTACTAGATAAGTTTGATTTTTTTTTAAATTACAACTTTGATAACATTTAATAAAAAATTAGTAAAAACAATAATGACCATGGATTTACTATTACATTTTCAATGAAAAGAATGATTTATTTTTGCATATCAGCATTGAAGGGCTCACTATCTACTAACCCTTCAAAGCTAAATGGGACCCTGCACTTCAAATTTGCAAGAAATTTTAAAGGAAAAAATCATTTAATAAAAGAAAAGGTAAACGGAAAATCACTGAAAACATCATTTAACATGGAACAAAAAAGCATCATGTAAGCATATGAGAAAAAACAAAATAACTGAAAACATCATTTAACAACTTGGAACAAAAAACATCATTTAATCATATGAGAAAAAACAAAATCATTAATCAAGATGAAGAAAAAAACATAATGATTTTGTTTTTTCTTTATCACTGAAAACATCATTTGACAACCTGGAACAAAACAAAATCATTAATTTTGTTTTTATGTTATAGTTAAAAAAAATCAATAGGAAAAAAATGAATTACCAGGAAAAACAAAATCATTAATCAAAAAAAGCACAATGATTTTGCTTTTTCTTTTGTTTTTATGTTATAGTTTAAAAAAATCAATGAGAAAAAAATGATGTTATTACAATATGATTATGTATTTATAATTTCAAATATTGTTTTCTTCTGGATAACATTGATTTGAAAATAATTGAACAATTCCAAACCTTAATATGTTTAAATTGGTGCTAGAAAAATCATATAGACTTTTCTATATTTGCTTTGAAAATAAAAACTAAGAGAGAGAAAATGACAATCCACAAATCTTTAAGATATTTTTTTTAAATGACTCTTTTAATGCCATTTCTTTGTTTTTTAATGACTTTTTTAGGATTTTTATTTTAATTTTGAAAAAAATATAAAAACCAAAAAAATAAAAATCTCATTATTATTGAAAAAGACAAAGATGTTAGTGATTTTCATCTGTGTACAAAGGCAAAAGACTTTATATTTAAAAATCATTTAACAAGATGGATAAAAGAATTTATATTTAAAAAATTATTTAATACGATAGGAAAAAGTATTATGATTGTGATTTTTTTTGCTTTTGTTTTTTTAAGAAAAATAAAAATGAAATTAAAAAAAAAATCATTTAGAAAAAAAATCACTTTACTTATCATATGCCACCTTTCTGTACTGAATTTACCATCTCGATAGGTATTTTCTTGCTCGTCCTTCGGAGGACAAGGGTGCGTTCGCACTTTTTATCATCTTGAGTCGGGACTGCTATGAACCTTTTACCTTACCCTGCCTTGCTTTTCTTAGTATCACGTATGAACAACGTACGTATAGGGTAACATATTATATTCTGTTTCAAGGTAGACGATGCACCCAAATAAGCCACCTTGTTTTCTATTTTTTTTTTTTAAATTAAAAAAATCATTGTGAAAAGAAAATGACTTTACCTTGCTTTCCTTAGGAGTGACTTGAAAAGAAACTTCAAACATATTTACGGTGACCTCACAACATACAGAAGACAAATCCTTGACAAATAACTCGACGTAGACTCGTGCATGCTAACTTTCTTGGTTGCGTCTAGATGTAGGTTCACCTCACATGGTTGTTTAACTATAGGATTACCGTGCAGTAAGATATTAATTGGGTTGTTTATTCATTAAATTTGAATGAATTATTGTAATTGACATAACATATATTCAATGAATTAATTATTTTTTAAAATTTTTATTACTATGATGAAAGTTTTCATTTAATGTATATATAAATTCACGCCTTCAAATAAAATAGTAAGAATTAAGCAATTCCATTAACTCATCTTTGAATGGCGGATGCTCACTTTCTTGGTTCCGTCTATATGTGGCTCCGTTCACATGGGTTGTTTAACTGTCAATGTCACGATAGGTGGACTATTAAAGTTAAATACATTATTGGTATTGATGTTAACATAGAATATTTAAGCCAAGATCAAGATCGAAGAAAAGTTATAGATCATGAAACTTTTGTCATATTAAATAATGAATTATGTATATACTTATTTTTTTTTAAGGTTTTGTTTTGTGAGAAAGAGTAACAACTTAGATAACAGGTGTTAAGTTATAAGCAATGGCAAATTATTTTTAAGAGTCTTATCAAATTTTAAAGAGACACGTCTTTTAAGGATTGATTCCAAGAGGAGGGGTATACATTGAGTGCAAAGGCATATTCTAATTGTCTCTTGTGTATAAATGGACACTAACTTATTGAGCCCGTAATCAAAAGTCAAGCTTTAAAAACTAGGAAGGAAGAATTTTTGTAAACAAAATGTTAATATGTAATCTAGAAGTGATGAAATCTATAATGAATAAAAAATCTAGTTTGGAAGTGATCAATGGTATAAGTGGTAGTTTCAAATGAAGGGATATTTTTATTATCTTTAAAAATTATGTTTATTATGAAATTGAATAAATTATTAAGGTGAAATATACAATTTTAGTTTTAATTTTCAAAATTGATGTTTGATAGATTTTGAACTTTTTTATATTTTTAGTTAGTAAGAAGTTTGATCCCACAACAACTAGAAGTACTTTCCTCCACAAACCTCTCCGAACAAAACCCACAACACCAAGAAATCCTCCAACTACAAGGCTAAATAGCTCCCCAATTCTTTCCATTACCTTGATGTAGTAAGGATAAACATTATTAAGTAAAATTAGAATTTGAATTAAATATCTTCATTTATTTGAACTGTTATTAAAAAATAATATATATATACATTGTGATTATGAAGGTAAACAAAACATAATATAACTACATGGTATGTTTCTTATGGTATTGTGTCTATTTGAATTTATATAGTAGACTATATTCCTGTAAGGACCATATTATTAGACTAATCTCAACTACATGAATCACACAATAAATTTAATGAATCTTTCTTCAATACTTGAAAAACTGGATTATAATCATGTTGAACAAGAGAAAATAATAGTTAGGATCACATACTTTATGACCTAGCATATGTAATCAAAACTCTAACGATTTCCATAAGGATAAATTATTTTAACATAGAAGGAACAAGCTTATAATTATACTTGTGATGCCATTGAAAAAAATTCACAAGTGAATTTGACCACAAATTCTGACAACCTAAATGTCCGATTTTCAACATATTGATGTCGGCAATTCGACAATTTGCTTTCTTTTAAAATGTCAGTGGAATTTCATGTCAATTCTGACAGTGAAATACCCTTGTCGAATGTCTACAACGGGGTGTCAGAAATCTGATGTCAAATTGCACTCTAGATCGGTCACACAATCGACGACGTCTCCTTCAGCTTTGTCGAATATGCGACGCCTCACTCCACTATGGAATCCGACGAATCTCCCTAATACCTGTCGGATCACTGACGGACTGAAGGCATCGGTAGTGTAGCATAGTCGTCGGATTTGATGTATATCCGATGACCTCTTTCACCAGTTAAAGCTCATAAATCCGACGATTCTTGCTTCCTGCTAGTCAGATAACCGACGACCAATGCGTCGATAGTGTAGCACAGTTGTTGGATTGGATGGATATCTGACGACCTCTTTCACTAGTTACATCTTGTAAATCTGACGACTCTTCCTTCCTTCCAGTTAGATAACCGACGACTAATGTGTCGGTAGTGTAGCATAGTCGTTGGATTGGATGGATATCTGATGACAAATTCCACTCCACATATGTCAGAAAACCGATGACCCCATTTAAATTTATAAAAAAATATTTTCCAACATATCGCTACCATTTATGAATTCTTGAAGTTTACCACAGTCATTATGATCCATCCAAAGCTATATTTTTTCCATTTGGGATCTTTCCATTTTTCACTCTCGAGTTCAATTTAAAAAAAATGCTTGATTAGTTTGTTCATATGTAAAAAATATATTCTCATTTTGGAGGCCAGTGCAAGAGCCTTGGTATGACAAATGTTCAGTTTTGTGTGACATGGAACTTTGTTTCCTAAAAAACCCAACTTATGGACAATAACAGGAATGATTCATCAAATTGTTTTGAATTAAGAGAATTGATGTATATAATTAAATAATCACCTCTTGAATCCCCTTTGTTTTGAATTAAGAGAATTGATGTATATAATTAAATAATCCTCTCTTGAATCCCTTTCCCTAGTCTCCATATTATTTCATAATTTGATGAGTTCAAGGTTGGTTGTCATTAATTTTGACTTTACCCTATGAACAAGAATGGGTTTGCCACATTTGTGTAAAACTGAGAGGAAGAAGGTTGCTTATATCATTTGTTTTGTGGAGGTAAGGGAATCCAAATACACCATGCATGGAATAGGCATACAATAATTATTCACGAGGGGATACTATAGAAGGAAAGTCTACAAAAAAATTTGTAAGGTCACTTTCATGAGCTTCCTTAACTCACAATAAGGCATTCTTAGGAAAGCATGTTTAGAGTCAAACAAATTATGTAGTATCTATTTAATTGAAATATTTGGTTACTTATTTTGATATGGGTTATAAACATTATTTTGATCACATAGTGTTCTTTCTAACAATATTCTGAAGTGGACAAGATGTTATTCATCATTAGATCATATTTTCTATTTTTTTATCAGAATTTCCATTTTAATTGATTATGTATTGAATGAACACTGAAGTGGAATGATGTAGTGGTAGAAATTTGTTTGGGTGTTGGTTTGTATTTAGAAATGGAAAGAGAGAATGATATGGGGAAATCCATCTTCCATTTGAAAGCTAAGATTACATACATCCTCGATTTGTTTTGAAGTAAAAGGGTCTTTGACACCCTTCTAATTGAAGTGTAGTTGATACTAAAACACCAAAGATAACATTAATAAAAATTTTGAAATGAGTTATTTTCTTGATCATCCCTATATCTAGTATTCTTCCAAACATATATGCGCATATCATTAGGAGGTTGATCCTTGAACCATGACAATTACAGTTTAGAATATATTTCTAGAAACATTATAGGTTTCCAAATGGTGCCAACTGATTTGGAACACCAAATGGCAGTGGTTGTTGAATCCATTCAAAAGTAGTAAGCAAAATTTACATTCCTGGACCCAATCAAGTTAGTTGGAACCACCATCTGACGCACTACACAACATATTTTTAAATTATGTTACTTAATCCAAGATTCAATTTCAACGTAGCTAACTTGAAGCTTATATAAATGACCAATATAAAACAACCAAAACTACACATCTTGGCAAACTATCAAGTTGTTCAATATTGCTCAACACCAACATATCATGTGTAGAAATGTTAAACTTGGATTGACAATCAAAATATAGGCATTAAAAATTAAGGCAAAATATAGAAAATCTTCTACGACCAAATTTGACCAACGACCAATCTTTTAGACTACTCAAAGTAAAAAAACAAAATGAATTATAAGTTTATAAAATTAAACTTAGGAAACTCTTTGGGATATAATTTCAAGAATACTAAAGTAATTTATAAACCATATCAAGTGCTAGCATTAAAATCTGTAGAGATTTGACCTATGTCCCACTACTTGTTGGCCTAAAAATAGGTTATTTCATATAGGGAAAATGTTTACAAGGAAATAAATTTAACTTGATATAGCAAATTTTGTTTGAAAGTGAGTCCTTAATTACAACTATCTCTTCAGATAAACAGACTTATGCTTAAATTTTAAGCATCCCCGAATTTATTTAAGATTCCATGATAGAACTTAAGCAATTTCCTTTCGCAAACAAAAATGATTTTACAAATCCACTCTTACTATTGTGTATTGAAAAAACCTCAATCAATTGTAGTCGGTTAAGGGAATTTCAAATGACAAATAATCATGTTTTTTTTCTTAACTGGTTTAAGGATTTTAAAGTGGAAATAATTGGTATATCTGATAACATATTTCATGAAACCTTGGAACATCTCCTTGGAGGTTTACTAAAAAATTATTACCAAGAAATTTCTATGATGTTGGTGCAATGCTTTCTATTGTATGCACATTTCTATGAAATTGCTTAGACTGCTAATTCAATTTCTTTATCTAGGTACCAACTCAATATTCTCAAACACTAACTAGTTCTCCTCTTGACATACCCACATCTTTTTTAGCCTCAGAAGTTCAGGATTTCTAGCCAAACATCAGAAGTCTTCTCAATATTTTGGCAACATTTTTTTAATTGACCCTCTTTCTACAGAAATGGGCCAAACCCAACTTGTTGTTGTTAGTTATAGGGGAGGTTAATGGTGGAAGCTTAGGAACATTTGATGACTATGGATTTATAGTTGGAAAATTAGAGGAAATGACAAGAGGATTGGAAAATCCAAATATACCAACCTTCAGAGTACATATTTCTTCAGAGGTAGTATCATTTTCAGGTATTTATTTGAACTTAAAATTGTTTGAAGCTACATCATCAAGAGACGAGGCATGCATAAGAATTTCTTTAGAAGGTTCCTCAAAATCACATCTATGGAGCTTGAAATATGTGGGTAGTCAAATGAATGAGGCAAGTTTCCATTTATGTTATCAATTTATCTTAAACATGTGACCTACTCTTAAAAAGAACTCAAGACAGTCAGTGTGCCTATTGTGGTATCTATTATGTATAAACAAATGCAACTTTATCATACTCGAATATAAATTCTAAGATGATCATATGTTTAAGGTCAAAATATTTTATGCAACTAACGATTTAAAACATGAAACATAGAGTATATCCTACCTAACTTTCATCAACAAACGCAACTTAGGCATATCAAAAGAAACTTTATGACACCATCTTGATATCCTATTGGATATAATTATTAGTTTTCATGCAAAAAGGAGATTATCGAAATGGTTCAAAATTAATTGCTTTCATCAAATTTTAATGTTAAAAAAATAACTAATTTAAAGGAAAAAATTTGCAAAGGTTGCTCCTAAAGTTTGCAAACACCCTTGCTAGAATATGAGGGTTGCAACTTGGTCTTAGATACCATTAGGAGTTTTTTAAGTGTTTAAGTCAAAATTCCTCTTCTTCATTACTCTACTCTGCTTATCCTTGAAGCCAACATTGAAGAAGCTCTTGAATGAAATATTATTGGATGTATTAAGAAGAATAAATACATATCCATAAAGTAAATTGATGTGAGAAAGAAGCACATTGGCTCCATCACATCCCATGACATCTCCCAGAATGTCAACCTCATTAAGACTGTTGTTTGAAGCCTGGAAAATCCCAATCCAAACCTTAATTATGTCATGGAATTACTCTTATCCTTCTAATCAATCTCTTCCTTCTCTTTCAAGATTTCAAACTGACCCAATAACTATAGTTGTTGCACGAATCCTTAAGATATTAAGGAGAACCACCTCTAATTATTTTCAGGGCATTGAGCTAAGTATAGAATTTTTTGGGTGAATGTAAATAGTCTGTCAAATTTCATTAAATCCATGCCCAAGTTGCTGCATTTTCTTCTGTTTGTTTTTCCATTTAATTGCATTTCATTTTGGAGTAGGTTATGGAAACAAGGATGGTCTATAAGATGAGGATGGGAGTATAAGATCACCATTGATGATGAAGAGGATCCAGACTTGGAGGTGGCCTAGCACGAGAAGAAAGTTACAGGGAAGCATTCAACTTCAGGTTCTCATATGTAGAGGGATGGTCAGCAAGTCCTAGGCATATAAAGAGCTTGAAGGATGTGTTAATGGTTGAAAGCAAGCTCTGTTATGAGGTGAGAACAAACATGACTAGCATCAGAAAGGACCTTCAAGATATTTACATTTTTATGCTTTATCTTCTTAGAGATACTCTTAAGCTGAGGGGTTGATATTTTGAATATTGGGAAGAACAACATGCCTATGTTAGAATTGTTGTGCCATTTATATCATCAAGAAAATGAGTCCAAATTATTGATGCAGTGAATAGGAATGAATTATACAAATTGAATGAATCAAATATCATAGGAAACAGACAAGTATCGCTCAAAGAATTACCGTATTATCTTCAGTACATAATCTGGTGTTACAATAGTGTTACATAGGAAATCATTCAAATCATTAGGAATGAATTCGAATCTACCAACTGGATGTCACTGCATATGACTGCATGGCTAACTAAATATGTCTATATCACTATTGTAGTCCAAATGGTTAACTCTGGATGTCTAATCCATTCAAACAATCACTTATAATCAGTCTAACCAGTCTAACTATAAGTGGTAGGTGAGAAAAGGAGCATCCCCACATGCAACCATGCATAACTAGTTCTAACTGAATGTAAATGAGGATTAAATAAGCTTAAATAGTAACCAACTCCCAACAATTGAAGGAGGTTGGTGTCGGGACTCTCGGTGGCTCCTAAAATGTAGGGATTTTCCTAGGAGGCACCTCAACTAATGCATGCAAGTGCAGTTAGCCTCTATCGGTGTTCCCCACACTTTAGTGACTGGTACATGTGGCCCCATTAGGCCAAGTGCACCCAATGGTACTAGTGGACCCAATAATAATAAACTACTCCTAAGTTAGGAAAATAATAATCTAATAGACAGTGTGGACAAGGGAGGATTATAAATCCTAACACCCCACCTGAATCTTAACTTGGAAAACTGTGGGCCCTAGAAACAAGGACAAACGTCACCCATATACAATCTAAAAGATAAAAAAATTTGCTCAATAAATCGAGGAAATAGGGGAAAACCTCATGGGAACCCCCCCCTCAAAATACGCAGAAAACGGGAAAATACAATCTATCTTTAGAAGAAAGAAGCTTCCTCCTTAGAAAAATAACTTGTCAAAAACAATGTTGCAAATTTGCAGCTCTATGCAGCAGCATGGTCCTTTTGTGCATGTGAGCCTCTCAATGCCTTGCTGAACTGATGAATCTATGTGTTTCTTCTGAATGGTAAAGGTAGAGAATGATAAAGTTTCTTCTTCTATGGGCCAAGTAGCACTGACCTGGAATTTTGTTGTACCACTATGTAGGGAAAGAATCTGTGAGAGAGAGTGAAACATGCTCATTCTAATACTGGGACCTAGTTCTCCTTATGTCTTCTATATTTCCAACACCATTCACAGCTGTATCAATGAGTTTTTGAGCCCATATAGGCTTAGGCCTTTGGTTTGGAATGGGTGTTGGATCTGGATCTAGAATCTCATGAGGTTCAACCTCAATAACAGGATCATGTAAGTCTAAATCCTCTTCATCTGAATCTAAAACATGTAACAAAGCATCATCATAATAAATGGGAGGAAGAGTGTTTATACCTTCTTGTGCTTTGGATGGTGGTGCATCACACAATTGATCTTCTTCAAAATGAACATTTTGCTCAATGAAACATTTCCTAGTTGCAACCTCCATCAACTTGTATGATTTTCCATCTTCTACGTATCCTAGAAGAATGCATATGATACTTTGGGCTTGGAAGGCGTTCCTCTTGTCAAGTGGTATTCTGACCCAAGATTTGGAACCAAAAAACAAAAACTCTCATATGAGAGACATTGGGATTATGCCCATGCAGTGCTTCGAATGGAGTGGCCCCAACCACTAATTTATGAGGCACTCTATTCTGCAAATATGAAGCACAATTTATAGCTTCTACCCAAAGAGAAGGAGGGAGATTCTTACCATGGAGAAGGCATGTTGCCATCTCCTTCACTGATCTGTTCTTCCTCTCAGCTACACCATCTTGTTGTGGTGTGTATGGAGTTGAGTGTTCCATTCGAATCCCCTATGATGCACATAAATACTGAAAGTATCTTTTGATGTACTCTCCTCCTTTATCAGATCTAATGGACTTGATTTTTTTACTGAAACTATTCTCAACCATAGCTTTAAAAACTTTAAAAATCTTAAAAAATTCTGAATTTTGATTCATAAAGTAGATCCAGCAATACCTAAAACAATCATCAATAAAGGTGAGGAAATACCTGCAACCATTAATGGAGTTTGTGGGCATAGGTCCAACCACATCACTGTGTATCAAATCAAGTATAGAGGCAGCTCTATGTGCCTTCCCAACTTCATACCTCTTCTCTGGATTCTTACCTACCAAACAACCAAAACATATTCCATCAGAAGTTTGGATGAGAGGCAAACCTTCAACCATTTTATCATTGTGGAGTTGCTGGAAATATTCAAAAATTTAGATGGCCAAATATCTCATGCCAAATCTTACCGGTGTTATTGGCATGAGACAATAAAGGTGTAGGAGGTGAGATAGGTAAAACATGTGAGAACTCATAAGCTTTAGTAGAATCATTTGCAATACCTTTCTCTATGAGTTGTCGAGTAGATTTTTCTGTGATCTCAACTGAATATGAGTTGAATGTAACTCTTTTAGGAGATCTTGTATGGGTCATCTGGTAAAAAGACAACAAATTAGCTGCAAGGGAGGGCACATAGAGAACATTTTTGAACTCACCATGCTTGGCTTTGACTAAGCCTCTTCCTCTTGCTAAAATTTGGGAATCATCTCCCATTTGAATATTAGTCCATTTTGATAGTGTGAGGGTAGAGAAATATTTTTGGAGGAAACCATGTGGTTGGATTCTCTAGAATCAATCAAATATGTTGTTGAATGAGTAAGGATAGCCTTCAAGGCATGGAAACTTTATTCATCTTCTGTCTATGGTCCTTCATCGGGCTTCTTTGCTCTTTATGGGAGAGCAATGTTATTCTGCTTGAGGAGGGTAGTCGGCTGGTCAATTTGCTTCTTCATGCAAGAGTCTTCTGGATGAAAACCCCTCATACAATAGGGGCACATCTTGTTTTTGAAATTCTTCTTCTTCTTAGAGCCCGAAGCTCCTTCAGAAGTCTTTTGATTCTCCTTAGGCTTTGAATCATCTGCTTTAGGATCCTTCTCCTTAGATTTCCCTTTAGCTTGCACTTTGGTAGAGTTTGTCACTAGGAGAGCTTGATATTTGGAATTGTTTATGACTCCCATCTGGATCAACTTCTCTTGCTCCTGTATTAGGGACTCGACAAAGGAATCAACTGAGGGAATATTCCAATTGAGAATGGAAGCCCTTCTAGAATAGAAGATTGAGACAAATACAGAATACTCAAAGCCTAGTTTATCGAATATGGAGAGAACATACTGCTCATCCTTTATTTCTATTCCCCCCTTTCTGCATTGGAGTGCAAGGAACTTGAATTTAGTAAAGAATTGTTGGATGGTCTCGAAACTGCTGGGATGTAAGGCTACCAACTCGCTCTCGAAAATGTGTTCCCGAAGCTCACCTTGCTTTCCAAACAAGACTCCAAGATTCTCCCAAGATTCCATGGGACTCCTCAAACCTTCTAGGTGAAAGAGGAGATCTCTGTATATTTGAGTACATATGTAACCAAAATCTTCATCTAAGTAGTTCAAAAACTTGTTTCTCTCAGCTAGATGATGGGGCTCATCCTCCCTTCCAAGTATTATCCTAAAGTAGCCTTCCTTGCGCAAGGATAGCTGCATATCTTCCCTCCAATCAACATAATGGAAGGGTGTTGTGATCCAAGGTGTAGAAGGTTGAGAATCCATAATTCTCCTACTGGAAAGAACAATTTCTTCATACAAGATACGTAGCACCTATAGAAATTTTACTGCAAAACCAAAACCATTCGAAATATGTTAGAATCAAGCCTTCCCTCTCGAGATGAACACTTTGTCAGGGACTGTCACATCCGCACCACCACTTTGAATAAATTTAGAGGAAGCAAGGAACTCTTTGCGGGACTTCTGTGGAAACCCAGCTTCTTCTGGTGTTCAATGGAGAGTAGATAGACTTGAATCTTGCTTGAGATGGCTCTGATACCATGTTAGAATTGTTGTTCCATTTATATCATCAAACAAATGAGTCCAAATTATTGATGCAGTGAATAGGAATGAATTATACAATCTGAACAAATCAATCTCATAGGAAACAAAAAAGTATTGCTTAGATAATTATAGTATTATCTTCATTACATAATTCGGTGTTACAATAGTGTTACATAGGAAAGAATTAGAATCATTAGGGATGAATTTGAATCTATCAACTAGATGTCACTATATATGACTGCATGGCTAACTAAATATTTCTAAATCACTATCGGAGTCTAAATGGTTAACTCCATATCTCTAATCCAGTCAAACAATCAATTATAACCAGTCTAACTCCAAGTGGTAGGTGAGAAAAGGCTCCTCCCCACATGCAACCATGCATAACTAGAACTAACTTAACTAAAATTGAACTAACTGAATGTAACTGAGGAATAACTAAGCTTAACTAGTAACCAAATACCAACAACTGAAGGAGGTTGGTGTCAGGACTCCTAGTGGATCCTAAAATGTAGGGATTGGCCTAGGAGGTGCCTAAACGGATGCATGCAAGTGCAATCAGTATCAGTTAGCCATTATCAGTATTTCCCACACTCTAGTGACTGGTACATGTGGCCCCATTAGGCCAAGTAGACCCAATGGTACTAGTGAACCCAATAATAATAAAATACTCCTAAGTTAGGAAAATAATAATCTAATAGATAGTTTGGACAAGGGAAAATTATAAATCCTAAAATCCTACTCTGCCAAAATGGTAAAATTAAAAAATGATCATATGTGTCAATGTACATTTTTAATGCTAATGGTTAAAGGTAGCAGAATAGAGCAAAGGGATATAAGGCATAAGTTAGAACTTCATGAAATTAGTAGAATGGATTACCCATCTAGGGGATGGGCCCATTACTTTTAGCTAGTGAGCAAGAAGAAAATGCAGGTGTGGATTGAAGTTGGCAGAGTAGCACTAGCACTTTTTGTCTAAATGGCGGAAACTTTTGGATTATCATCAACACAATAGGGTCAAGTAATGGCACAAAAAAAAGGGGTAATGATAATAGTCAAACAAGTATATCTGGTTTTGTAGTGAATATTAGTCATTCAATGGATTAAATTTGTAGGATCACACACTATGTAATATCAATTTATATCTAGTAAATATATCATTATGCTATTATAAAAAAATATATGGCATTTTCATGGAGTTAGTTTGCAAATTAGAAAGATAGTGTAGTAGGATTTCCTTGTTTAATAACCATATTAAGTTTTTGGGGGTTTTTTAGATTGGAAATAGTAGGACATGCAGGCAAGTGAACTTCACAAAACTAACTTTCAAGACCTGTGAAGTATGAATACAGTCATATCCTCATGTTGCAACTATTTCACTGGCTCTCATGATTAACTTGAGTAATAAGATTGCTATAAATGAGAAATCTTATGTTACATTAATAACTAGACCTATAAAAATTGGAACTTACAACAAAGAACAATAGTTGGAAAGCTTAATATAATGAAATTGATTTCTCTGCCTTCTCAACACAAAATACATAAGCAACACATTATCTTATTACATGTTATAGTAACCAATATGGAAAAAGATAAGTACAATTCCAGAAGAAAAAATTGGCAAGAATGCTTACCACTAGCTTGTATCCTATCCTAAGTTTCTCATATATACACAACTGGATTGCATCAAAAGGCAAACCACGTAATAGAAATGACCCATACCGCTGCAACAGTAGAAGAGGTTAAGTCGAAATTTTCAAATATTTATTAAACCCTTCTTTTTCAGTCCTATTTGAAGTAGGAAATAAACATTAAACTGGAGATACAACCTACTTTATGTTTTTCATTATCACTTTCAAATTATTAACAATGGAACAAATTCTACAAGACAGTCTTCTACGACAATATATATGCCAACATGTCAAAATGGGAAACTAAAATCTAAAGTTTAGACTAAATGAAATCCAAATGAAACATTTAAAGAAAGAGCAACAACATATAGCTAATTTAAACAGATAAAATGTGAACTAAATATGTAATACTTCATATAGACCTCTTACACCTTCCTTTGCAAGAATACCACGCACAACATTAGGAGCATTGGCAAACTTCCCTGTTTGCATCCTTTGCATGACAACCTGCATTATTTAGTCAAGTTTAATTGAAAGGAAAACACCAAATAAACTGCCTTTAATGTGGATAATGAATGCTTAACATGATCAAAATTATGTAATAATCAATTTTCTAGACCTCTGTTGGCACTCAAATGAGAGAAGTCGTCACACCTCCAGCAACACCTGCTAACTATACAAAGGATTAATAATAAATAAGCAACATTTACTACTATCAAACGCAAGGACAAGTTGTCAAATTTTCTCATGACACCAAGTTTCTCAAAGAAAAGAGTAAAGATAAAAAAAATAAAAAAAAAGAAGCAAGTTTTTCTTATTTCAAGTAGTATGTGTTTAAGAAGATAACATGATTCTTATTCCATTTCTCATCAATGAAAGTACAACCATAGATTATTCTGTTTTATTTGGAACAAGACAAAATGATTATGGCAAAAGACAATTGTTGGGGTTAAATGGGGCATGACGTCCTCCTTGCAAGCTCAACTCATCATCAAGTTAAAGCATTTCATCTTATTTTATCATTATTTTATGTCTTATGAGGTTTAGTCCCTGAATTGTGGGTTACAAACCCTAAAAAATCATTAAAAATCATTTTGAAGACAAATTAAGTGGCCGACTTAAAGGAGGGTTAAGTTATCCTTTTCAATTATAAATAAGGAAACTCCTCCTCATTTGTAATCAAGATCGTGGGATCAAATAAGATACTTTTTTCTCTTTATTCTTGTGTAATGGGTCAATCAAGTGGTGTGCACCTCCTTTCTTGTCAAGTTCTAGGTTTTTTCAAGGGTAAAGTTGATGCATTAGTTCCCTTTACTATCTTTCAAAGCTTGTCTAAGGTGAAAAGATTCTTAGGATGTTATTCTCTTCTCTTTTCTTTCTCAATTGTGGCAATATCTCTGAGTCATTTTCCTTACACTACCAGAGGAATCCAAGTTAAGAGTAACCTAGGGTTTTATGCAAAATAGTATAGTCTTGTAAGTGAAGCATCCCTCTTGAAGGGTTTCTCTTGTGTTGGGCTTTGATATTTCTTTTCCCTAACTAGGTCATATCTAACACAACCTATGGTTTCTTAGTGTTGCACTAGTTCATACAAATATTGAATTGCCAATTCTTAGCAAAAATGTTAATCTCGATTTATTAGTGCTCAGAAGGAAAAAGACCTAGACTTTGTTTGTATATTGTTCCTTTTCAGGTCTTGTTTAACAAGAGGTTACCAAATCTTTGGGAATTAAGGTGAGATGGGAAAATGGAAATTTAGAAGAAAGTCTACTAGAATAGATTGCAAACAAAGTTGTGAATGTCCATAGGGCCCTATTTTGTGTGTTTATATATGGTATATATATGTCTAGGAATCTTATGATATTTCAAGATCTGTATATGACAACTTTGCAAGTAGCACACAAGATCAAAATCACTTATGAAGGAAATAAGAATCCACTAAAGACAAAAAACCAAAGATTCTACAAACTCTAAGCATAGACAAAGAGAATCCCTAATGATTTTTTAATGGGGCATGTTAGCGGGTACCAAGGTTTTGTGGGGTTGGAGTGATAATTTTTATTGATACCTCTCATTATTTTTGTCTACGACATGTTGTTGGGAATGGGACTGACAACAAGGTATATAAATCTACACTCTATGGATACTTTTGAAGGAAACACATGACAAAGGATGAACCATTTACAAGTTTTAGGTGAATCAAATGTTGTGATAGAGTGGGTCAACCATAATCATCATATTAGAAATGATGACCTAAGACCTATTATGAATAATATTGTAGAGGTAAAATTGCATTTTCATGATATTTCCTTTACATGTGTATATAAATAATTCAACACCAAAGTTGACAACTTATCCAAGGATGTTCTACTCTTGCAAGAGGGTACCTTTACTAAACAAGTCTTCAAGGGAGGCACTTTTCTACCAACTTCTAAATCTAGTTGAAGTTTATCATGTCATCTAGATGCATATGAGACCATGCAGTTATTTTTAGGGCAAGATTTAGAAAAATTGTTGTGTTTGAACTTGGAATACCATAATATGTTAGAATACAAAGTGTGCTTGCAAAAACTAAAAGGGTTAGTTTCATTTTTTAAAGATTACCTCTTTGGACATAAAATGTATATTTGATTTCAAACTTTGAAATATCAATATAATGATTTATTTCTTGGGGGAAAATGTGCAAATAATATTAATACTTACAGATTAATGAGAAAGCAAGTAGTATTAATCGAAGTTCAAATTAGACAATTGCCAAAGTTTCCCTTCTATGTAAAGAGTAACTATTTCATAGAGCTAAGCAAAAGAATGTAAATCATATTTGGTTGTCAACCATAGGAAAAAAATATTGTATTTTGAAATGTTAACTTTGCACATTTCGTTGTAGAAAAATATAACACAAATTTTTATCTCTTGGCAACAAAAATATTTGCATATTTATAAAACAATTCACTATTTACGACTAAGATTCAAAAGCATGACTTTCCTCTCAATTCTTAATGTGACAAATCCAAACTAACAATGAGAATTTAATGGCATTTAAAACATAGTATGTTGCCTTAATTCCTAAACCTATGTTTCCTTAATGCCTGAAACTATGCAAACAAATGCTAAAGATTTTAGATATGCTTATCACTACATCATCAATATTAATTGGATTTGATGCTCAACATTTACTCTTAATTGGATTTGATGCATCAATTTGGTTTCTTAAATTGACTTCCATATATTTAGGAATCTTCATGTGCTTGAGCACATCCCTTTCCTAAGGAGCTATATGGGAGAAGTTGTTGACCACCTTCATCTTATGTTTCTTCTTCACACCACCTTCATCTTGAATTTTATTCCAATTATATGCTCAAGCACATGAAGAATCCTAAATATATGGAAGTGAATTTTAGAAAATGGGAATCTTGCAGCAGGTTTGGGGCTAGTGTCTTATGAAAACATTCAAAACCCTTATTACAAAGAAAGAGGTTTTTGCATTAAATGAAGTAGATTTTGAGGTTAAAAGGGTCGTCAAAGGGAAATCTAAGGATTCCTTAATCTATGGAAGTGTGCATTCCCTAACCCCCACCAGATTCCAACTTATGACCACCTAGGAGGAAACACATGCTCTTCACATTAGGACCACTCAAGAAGCCTCAAATTTGTTTTCAATGTTTCTATGTGATTGGGTCTATTAATGAATGGACAAGGAAAATGAGATAATTGATTATTCTCACACAACAGGATTTGAACCCGAAATCTGACGACAGAATCCGATGTCATCCGACATTTCGCACGGATGTGTCAGACAGCAATCAATCAATAGATTGCTGACAACAAAATATTTATAGCGTCATCGATTATCCGACACTTGGGAGTCGGAATTTCGACTCTTGTAGTGGTAGCTATCCGACACTTCCTTGTCGGATCGGCGTTGGAATTCCGACTCTCCTAGTGCCGGTTATCCGACACTTCCGTGTCGGATCTTCGACCTCTGTTGAGAGGCACTTGAAATTTATGAAGGGTTTGGTGAGACAACTAGCACATCCAGAGGGTTCTATGATGGAAGGATATACGGTATACCAAAACATGTTGTATGTTAGTGAATATCTTCCTATTTCATCGTCAAAGCTCAATTTATGTCGCATTTGTGATCCAGAATCCAATAACAAATTTGAAGGGGAGCAACTGAAGGGGAAAGGTGTATTGAGGAAGCTGAAAGGTAATTATTAGCTAGTGGATTTTTATTATATCCTTCATATTCTAATTGTATTTTCTAGTCATAATTGCTTCAATTAAGAGCATATACGTCTTTGTTCAGGAGATTTACACCTTTATTTGATTTTAATGGTTATTGTCATTAAACAGCTGGTCGAGAATGGGATGCAATTCATTTATACATCGCAAACAATCTTGACTGGATGAAGGTATGGATTGAACGATGCGCACAATTGGGACATGGAATATCATGGGAAGGTGTGGCTTCATTGGTAAAGGAAGCACAACGCAATGGAGATAACAATCTAACAGAAAGGGAAATTGATTTGGCATATGGTGTAAAAGATAAAATGGCAAGTATATAATTAATCAAATATCCCTCTAAATATTTTATTTTGCAAATTACTTATTGATGTACATGTTCATTTTTTCCATGTATTGTTGCATAAGGACTGATTGGTTGTGTAATTTTTTCGTGTATTGCTTATTGCAGGTAAAAAACCATAAGGATATGGTGTACAATGAAGGTAGATATCGGATCAAAAAACTGGATGAAACAAAGAAAACATTAGATTTTGGGGTTTCGGCTATCTTTGAGGTTACCAATGTTTCATCTAGAACTGACAGACATCCAGAAGTCTCAGAAAATCGATACTATGGGTATTTGCAAGATATTATACAGTGTGACTTTAAATCCTTTAAGGTAGTTCTATTCATTGTCAAATGGTACAGGTTATGATTGAATCAACGTGATCGTGATAGAACTATTATTGAACATGATAATGGACTTACCATGGTACACACAAGGTTGTTTGAGCCAGGAACAGAGCCCTATGTTCTTTGAAGCCATTGTGAACAAGTATTTTACTCAGAGGTTCCAGGTAAAGCAAGTTGGTCATTTGTTGTGAGACACGATCCAAGGGGAAGGCCAGTAAAGTATAACCTAGATGATGGTAATGAAGAGGATTCTCTGGAAGAAGAATATGATGACGAAGAGCATGATCAACTTGAGTTAGCTGAAGATGATGATCCAACAAAAGATTTCCAAGGAATAGTTGAATCAGATGATGTAGCAGATAATTCCGATGAAGATTATTTCGACGATGAAACAATGAGCGTAACTGATGATGATGATGATGATGATATGGTCAATCCTTACAATGTTGACACAGATGATGATACAGATGGCGCATCATCTTCATCATCGTCGTCATCATCATCATCATCTTTCTCATGATGATGATACTCATCAACATCATCATCATCATCATCATCACCATCATGGTCACCATCATGGTCACCATCATCATCACCATCATCATCTTTATCAACATCATAATCATCACCATCATCATCAACATCATCATCATCAACTTCATCACCATCATCGTCATTGTCATCATCATCACCACCACCAGCATCATCTTCATCATCATCGTCATCGTTGTCACGATCAACATCATCATCATCTTCATCATCATCATCATCGTCATCATCGTCATCCTCATGATGATGATAATCATCATCATCATCATCTTCATCATCATCATCATCGTCATCATCGTCATCCTCATGATGATGATAATCATCATCATCATCAAGATGATCATGATCAACATAATCATCATCATCATCATAATTATGATCATCGTCATAATCATTATCATCATCTTCATCATCATCATCATCATCATCATCATTGTCATTGTCTTCATCAGCATCATAATCATCACCATCACCATCATCATTGTCATCATCGACATCAACATCATAATCTTCATCACCATCATCATCGTCATCATCATCATCGGTGTCATCATCATCATCATCATCATTTTCATCGTCATCCTCATGATGATGATAATCATTATCATCATCATCATCATCATCATCACCACCATGCTCACATGCTCAACTTTTCAATCATCCTTCAAAGATATATTTTCATTTATCCAAGATAGGGATGTGTCGTTATGTAGATGGTTCTTCCCTCATTAATGTGAAGGTTCTTTATTCAAGTTAGGATATAATAAAAATATCCTAATACTATTATGGCAATTTATATAATATAAAATAACCTATAATAAAAATAAAATACATATAATATAAAATAATATATAATAAAAATAAAAAACATATAATATATAATAACAAATGACAAGTGTATTTGGACATTGTTGCGACTCGTTTTGGACAGTTCAGTTCAATTTGGAGGTTTTTGTGAATTTGGGAGTAGGTCCGCTGGAGCACAGGGTTCAGAATTGGAGCTCACGGTTGATAATTGGAGGTCAGGGTTGAGAATTGGAGCTCACCGTTGATAATTGGGGCTCACGCTTGAGAATTAGAGCTGACGGTACAAATTTGGAGCACACGGTTCACATTTTGGAGTTCCAGTTTTGGATTTGGAGCTCATGGCTCAACAGGTAAGCATCATGACCTCCTTTTTTTGGGCATGCTGTGACAATGGTTTTTGGGCATCCTGTGACAAGGGTTTTTGGGTGACAAGGGTTTTTTGTGCATGCTGTGATGTTTGCTCCTTTGTGGGACAAGCTTGAATGCTGATAGACCCTTCCTCATTTAGTGGGTTATTCAAGGATTCAATTTACAAACCTCCTTACCTTACAAATGAGAAACTCGTTGTTTGGGTCATGAACTTAGAATAGGGCTTCACGCCTCACCCCCTATCGTATCTGTGAGTCACTATTATAGTGATCATTCATTTTGTAGCGCATCTATAGATGTAATTACACAATTTTTCTAGTTTTGCATAAACAATCTTGATCAAAGAAGTACTTTGAAGAGACTGATTATCCGGACCTATCGAACGGTTAAAATAGAACTAAGAAATTCGGGCCCCTGACTGCAACTAGTAAAATCCCTCTTAAGGTAAGGAAGGTCATACTATCTTATGGGAATAACAAGGGAATAAATACTTCCACAATGAGGAGGTCTTAATTCACGAGGAGGTATTAATTCACCAGACCAGTTCATCCTCATATTCAACCGGTAAGGTCAGATGCTACAGGGAATAGAAGCCCTTAATCTTTTAGAAGGAAAGAGAAATAAGGGGTAGGGGTTGAATTTCATGTTTCCAGCTCAGGAAAGTCATAAGGTAGGAAAGGAAAGTAATAAATAAAGTAATAAGGGGGTGCCAATCACCTGCCCCACCATAGGGTACCCATTCTGGCGGTGCCAATAAAGAGCATGTCTTAAGGCAGAGAGCGGTACCATATCTAGGGAACAAACTTGGATCAATAAAAAATATACCATAGGGAACAAATCCTCTCAAATCCAGGACCTTGAAAAACACACTAGTTCTCGAACAAAATTTTGGGAACAAAGAAGTTGAAATAAGTAGCAACTTTTAAAAAACCAAGGCAAAGCAAACAATTCTTTGGTTGGGGTAGTTATACACCTTAACAAGTTGGAGAATACAGCAGATACAACCTTTAAGGGAAGGGTCTAAGGTCGGCAATTCAATGCCAAAACCCTCAAGAATTGGGGCGACAAACTAGGATGCGTGCCCAAAGTCTTGTTAATATCATCAACAAACAAAAACTGTCCATGAGGACAGAGTTCAAGAACTCTGTCCACATGAACTATATCTCACAAAAGATATGATTTAGGAACAAGTCCTTAGTTTTCAAGTGTGAACTAATTATTTTCCAACTATGAATTAATTATTTGAGATCATATTAGACTCCTTAAGGATATAGAGCCATTGGACTGGCTTATAATGAGTAACAGGCTTTAAATTTAAGCTATGAAAAACAATAATGAATCCAATAGAAATTTATTATAAAAGTAAAAGTATAGTATTTGGTTAGGAAATTTTTATTACTGTATTCATAGTAATAAATTGTTTGTATTAAATATATCAAAATAAAGATGTGGATGGTGTCTTTAATAGTTGGGAAGATTATTTACATTTAATTGTAATTTGTTTATAAGACTTATCATTATTCCATCGAGATGTTTCCTTTCAACGTTGTGGATGTTAGGAATAGTTACAAAATAACATACATTAACTATTCCCCTAACTTTTAGAACTCAACCCTAAATTAAACCCCTTAGTTACTTCGAAAGAAAAATATTTACAAACACAATTCTCATACTGATTTGGTAAAAATCTATCCATATAAAATTCAATTTTGACCTATTAGCTGAGCTAGAGAAAAATTGGAAACTTTTGCAATGTCCCCTATTCAATTCTGGATTTTAGTGCTACAAAACTGCGTTTCCATAATTTTTGTAGCATTTTCCCTTGTTTTACATTGCATGTGCTACAAAAGTTTCACCTTCAGAACTTTTGTAGAATTTTTGTTGTTTTTACGCTGTTGGCACTGCACCAGTTATGAAAACTGCATTTTTTGTGCAAAAACTTGTCTAGACACTTTCAAACCTTTCCCAGGTATCTAATACTAAAATTTAAGCATGTTATGGTCTAATTTCATCAAATTTATCTCTTGATTACCTGCACTGACCTCATCTTTCAACATTTGCAACTCTTTCTTCATATTTGTGTTTTCTGCTTTAAGGGATTTGTTATGCTTATATAAATTTTGAACTTGTTTATGTAATGGGAATATTATCCTTAGTGTCCCTCTAACATCCATCAAAGTTTTTTCATATAGGTCTAGACTTCCATCTACTTCAAGCCTATGTTTTATGTCGTCTTCTTGCAAATGAACAATCATCAATTGGGCTTCTTTTAATGGTATATTTACCTTCTTCACCTTTGGATCATCACTCTATGTCTATTAATATGGTTGTACTTTGGAGAGTTTTTTCTTCTTTGTTTGGATAGATTGCTCAAGTGGAGTCTCTGATGTATCTTCTTCCACATATTTTTTCCATTTCGTTGCTAATCTAGTCCTAGGTCTCTTAACCTCCACCCTTTCTTCAAAAAAGTCCAACTTTATTCCTTTCATTTTATTTTTACTCTTTTAAAATTCAGGTCTCTCCTCTATATCTATAACAACCCTAGGTTTTTTCTCCATATGAATCTTACCCTTTCTCTATTCCTCACTCGTGTCTTTTTCTCCATCATGTACTTTGCTTGAGTTGTTGTTTTTTCTTTTGAGCTTGGAGTACATCTCCTAGCTAAAGGAATACCTAGCACCTCAGGATCATAACTAACAAGGAAAAGAAACATGTTATAATCCCTTCTCATTTTCCTAATCTCTTCAAGCATGACCAATTTGATTAATCCAAAATGAAATAAACTAGTGTTCTACCTTCTTAGGTTTCGGCTGCACCTATGTGCCATCTTTCCTAGACTTCTGTACAAATCAAAAGGGATGTCTAAAAATGTTTTTCCAATGAAATGTAACAACAATTTGAAGTGAAATTGATACACTGTGTCAAATATTCCTTCACATGTAAAAAAATTCCTTATGGCAAATAAAAGTTTCTCATATTTCTCTGAGAGCCAAACTTTGGGTATCCCATGAGTTAAATTTGATCCCTTGTGTTCTTCTTTAGAAAATAATCATAATTTATCAACTGAAACTTATCGAAAGTAGCAGAAGTATGACCCTCTAATGAGATCCATAATTTACTTAGAAAAATACTAATTGCATAATACATATCTATTAAAAAAAACTTTACATGAATAATAACTTTAACTCTAATTATGAAATGTGTTAGTCAAGAAACTACTAGCGCTCGTAGCAATAACAATTACAGACATGTAACAATAATAAAATAAACAATTTCAAGACTCTTGGTGAGTAACAACAACAGTTTCAACAAGTAACAACAACAATATCAACAAGTAACAACACTAGTTTTAGCAAGTAATAACAACATTTTAAGCGAGTAGCAACAACAACATAAATTATTTTAAAACTGCTAGTGAGTAACAGTAGCAACAATGATTGGTTCGAAACTAATCATTGAATTAGTTTGAAACTAATGCTTAATAAAAATATCATAATACTATTATAGCGATTTATATAATATAAAATAACATATAATAAAAATAAAATACATATAATATAAAATAATAATAAAATACATATAATATATAATAAAAAATGACAAGTGTATTTGGACATTATCGCGACTCGTTTTCGTTTTGGACAGTTCCGTTCAATTTGGAGGTTTTTGTGAATTTGGGAGTAGGTCCGATAGACATGGCAGACAACTCTGTTGACCCGTGGAAACAAGAGCTCAACATCTTCTCCTCACCGGAAATTGCCAGTATACCATCCCCGGACACAGTGCAGAACATGCTGGAACCGAGAGTAGGGTTCCGGTTTCTCCGCTTGATGAAGAGCTGCTAGGTGTGTTCACAGCACGACCATTAAACCCAGCCTTAGGAGGAGGCCCATACTCATTATTCCACTCCATCAAACCTCTGAGTTTGACTAAATAAACTATTTCGATAATTGTACCTACATCTTCTTTGATGGGGCTTCAGCCAATCAAATTGGAGGTATAGGTGTTCATCTTTTGATCACCCAGGACCACTATTTTTGCTTCAAATTGGGTGTTGGTCTGAGTACAAACACCATATTTGAACTACTTGCTTTATGGACTCTCCTCTATTGTGCTAAATCCATGGTCCTTCCCACTTGGCACATTCATGGTGACTCCACAGCCATCATTAATTGGTTCAATAGAAGATCATAACTAACTTTACTTGCACTTGATGGTTGGTGTCAACGTATCCGTGATATGGAACCTTACTTCATCCAACTAAAAGCAATTCACATATTCAAAGAACACAATACTAAGGATGATAGCTTATCCAAAGAAGAATTAACCTTGGCCTCAGGCCATTTTCAGTTTACTGAATTCACTGATGGTGAATGTACTGATTAGGGCACTTTCTATCTTTTCTATCCCATAGCACTTGAGTCTTTTATGTGTTGTTGCTATTGACATCCTTTGGATGATTGAGGTGTATGATCCCCTAATATTACTGATCTTTCTTATTTATTGCTTCTTTGTATTAGATACTTCAGTATTAGACTTGAATTCTCAGTCTGTTGAAGGTTAGTGATGTGGATGTAGTCAAGATTCCTAGATTAGAGGTGTTACCTTTGAATGTTTGTCCAGTATTCCTGTGAAGCTGATCAATTGTATTCCTTAGGGTTTCCTTAGGGTTGAAAATTAGTATGGGAAAACAAGTTAGTGTTTCCTTAGGGTTGAAAATTAATATGTGAAAACAAGCATCATCAAGACAAGCTAAAAGGAATAAATCAACAAATATTATAGACTGATATAAATGTATTTAACGTGCCAAGTAGCCAGATCTGGAAATGTCCGCTCTTCACCACCACTGGGAAATATGCCTCTGAAGTGTTGGCTTATGCACTTCAGAGTAGCGCAGAGATTAAAACATCCACTTTAAAACTAAAATCATCTACAACATCACAAAATCATTCATGGGAAAACTAAAAACCACTTAAATGAGATATCTTCTTTGAAGGAGATAGTCCATTAAAGGAGAACCTCCAGGTTTTGTATAGACATATATTGGAATAAATTGCAGTGTTATATGTGATGCATATGCATAACATATCATGTCAAGCTTGACAACGTTGAAAGGCTAAAGTACAACGGCCACAAGCATACATTTGAAGCTTATGAATCCTACCCAATTCATGTTAGCAAAAGGCAATGCAAGCAATAGGTTAGAATGGAGACTTGTATGTAACCAAAAGAGGGGCATACATTAGAATTTTTAGGACTACCAAATGCCCACACATATTAACCAAACTCATTTTAGACAATCTTTTTCTTTAACAAGTTATTGGCTTACAAGTTTTTCCAAGTTTTTTTTCTTATAAGTCTTTCCATGTTTTTTTGCTGGTATTTTGCTATGCTTATGCCAATTTTTTTCTTGGCCACGGTGCAGGTAGACCCAAATAGGTATTTATCAGACCTGTCTTCCTCCAGCGAAGGGAGTTTGGGAAGGCTAGAGGAAAGTGAGACATCCAGTAGGTCTACACGGGCTAGATCAACTAGATGTTAGAATATCAGAAAAAAATTCGACAAACGCATGAATTTTTTTCTCCAAGGAGGGGGGTCATGTTCCTATGATGATGAGACAATGGGAGACATCGACGTGCCCTTAAGGTACCAACACCTAGTGAAACAATGGGTGCCTAGCGATCTTCCTAAAGTAAACACTGATTTTTGTGTGAATGAGAGGATATATAGAATTGCACCGTCCTCATTGCATGGATTGGGCTTGTTTTGCATGGACGACATAAAGGTTGGATATGGTAGATGTACATAATTGATGGAGTATGTTGGACCCTGTTACAACTATAGTGATTGGATGCACTTGGTCCAATATACACGAAGTATGTGTAGATATGGGTTGTCAAGGAATTATATACAACTGAAAGAAAAAGCTCAAAATAAAGGAGCAACGATGTACATGGATGGAAGGCCAAAAACAATTGGTAATATTGTGGGGTTTATAAACAAAACACAACCAGGGTCTACATTAAAGAAACCCAACTGCATATTCGAGTCGTGTGAAGGAAACCGTGTCTTTTTATGTGCAATTAAATCAATAGCTACTAGCGAAGAACTGCTTATTGATTACAATTTGAATCATGTAGATACAAACAATGTTAGTATGGTTGTGGTACAACAAACAATTTAACCACCCTTTTATTAATTATTTTAACGTCTATAGTAATTTTTGTTAGCATATAATTGAAATTATCTACTTTTCATGTTTCCTTATGTAACTTTTAGTATGCTTTTGATGCAAGGTTCTCTCAGGGGCACCTCCATCTCCGTAGATGTTTGTCAACCCGAGTCAAGGCAGCAGGTATACATCGATATTGCTAATGTAATATTAAATTTTAGGATCGACATACAGATACGTTGTTATGTATTTTCATTAGTATATTAGGTTCATTTATATAATATTATCGATTTCCATGCAGGGGTGAAAACGCGAAGTTGGGTAACACTTCCGTGAGAATTCAGTGTCCAAACAACATAGCGAACGTTATTTGGCCGAATAACTATATTTATGCAGCCGAATAATTTATTTATTCGGCCGAATAACTAATTCTTTATTCGGCCGAATAACGTTAATGGTGAACCGTTTAATTTGACAGAACGCATAGCCGGCCGAAATTTTTTACAGGCGTTTTAATACTTGTTTGGCCGAATAATTATTCGGCCGAATAGTTGTTTGACGGAATAGTTATTCGGCCAAATAGTTATTCGGCCGAATAGGTGTTCGTCCGAACAATTATTCCGCCGAATAGTTGTTCAGCCGAATAATTATTTCGCATAAAAGGCAAGCTCCAGCCCCATCTTCTTTGTTTTCGCTTGCAGTCATTTGTCTTCATTCGGTCGTGTTTTTTCGTTGTCCAATTTGTCTATTGTTGTCTGTCACCCCTGTCCTCATCACCAGTCCTAAATCGCTGTCCTCGGCACTGGTCCTCCTGACGTGGAAATACTAGTTTGCTGTCAGTGTGGAAGTCTGTTCATGGAGGGTGCTCTTTGATGGACTATTCGCTGTGGAGGTCTGTTCAGCATGGAGGTGTGTTCGAGGAGGACACATTGGGTTGGTGTTTGTGGTATTTCCTTGGAGGGTCTGTTCGTTGTTTGGTCTTGCTGTGCTCCCCCTTGTCAGGTAATATTTTATGAAATTTCTTCTATAATTTGAAATGAAATTTTTAATATGTGATTTATCTCATGTTGTAGTCAATGGCATTCATTTTTCGTCATAGTATTGCAGAGTTAAAGTTTGCATATGTCATGTGTTGTTGTATAAATCTTATAATTTTAATTTTAATTAATATTTATATGTGTGTGAAATATGTCCATGTTAACAGAGCAGATGAACTCTGTCCAAATGGACAGAGTTCATCAACTCTGTCCAAATGGACTGTCCATTTGGTTATGTTTTTGTTTATTTTAATTATAAATTCTATGTTTTTAGAATTTAATATAATCTATTTGAATTAGAATGAAATATTTTTAACTTAAATTATAGGTAATAATTTAAATAGAATAGAAGGAGTTGATGAACTCTGTCCATTTGGACAGAGTTGATCAACACTCGAATGGACAGTTCATGATCTCTACCTAGATGGACATAGTTGAAGAATTCTCTCCAAATAGACAGAGTTAAAGAACTCTCTCAAAATGGACAGAGTTGATGAACTATGTCCATTTGGATAGAGTTCATTAACTCTGTCCACATGTGAATAGAGGAAATCAAATCTGTCCAAATAGACAAGACAATGGATTATACTTAGCAAAACATAGTTTATTCAGACTTCATCAATTTTTTCTTTGATAACTTTACTTAGTAAAACGTATTTTAGTAGTTTTAGTATTTTAGAGTTGATCAACACTCGGATGGACAGTTCATGAACTTTGTCTAGATGGACAAAGTTGAAGAACTCTCTCCAAATAGACAGAGTTAAAGAACTCTTTCAAAATGGACAGAGTTGATAAACTCTGTCCATTTGGAAAGAGTTCATCAACTCTGTCCAAATCTGAATAGAGTAAATCAAATCTATCCAAATAGACAAGACAATGGATTAAACATAGTTCATTCATACTTCATCAACTCTTTTTCTGATAACTTTACTAAGCAAAACGTATTTTAGTAGTTTTAATATAAATCATAAAAAAAGCCATTATTACACATAAAACATCAGTTTTTTTTATTATTAATCTGCTTTATCTTATGTATTTTTAATCCAAAACATAAAAGAAACATATAACTTGTATAATGCTTATTAGTTACACTTTATACTTAGTATATTATATTAAGATATTGTGAATTTTTTATAATATTAATTTAAGTTCATATGTATAATAAGGAAGATATTTGTATTAAATCTATTCATGGACAAAGTTCATGAATGAATATTGTGTCCATGGATAGAGTTAATTAACTCCGTTTACATGAAGTGATGAACTTAACCCTATCCATGTGGACAGAGTTGATGAACCCTATCCATCCAGAGTTCATCAACTTTGTCAATGCAGAGTTCATCAACTATGACTTTGATCAGTTTATTTAGTATAAGGGATATTTTTATGATTTTATGGAATAATGAAAATATTTGTAGTTGACATAAAGAAATGTAGTTTTAATTTCATATTTGATGATATTGGTTTTAGTAATTTTAAAAATCTAAAATACATAAAAAACATAGAGATTGGTACATTAATTTTTTATACATCCAACAATAGTGTAGCTATTTTCATTTTAAGAACTATTAGATAATATTAGGGACATTTAGGTCTTTATTAAAAATGTAGTTTTAAAAATTTAAAACACATAAAAAATAAAAAGATTGCTACATTAATTTTTCATACATCCAACAATAGTGTACCTATTTTCATTTTAAGAACTATTAGATAATATGAGGGACATCTAGGTAATAGAAACTTAGTTTTTATAGTAGTTAGTTCTTTGAAGTTGAGGCATTAACATGGAGAGTTTGAATATGTTTTGAGTTGATATATTATATAATATTAAGGACATATAGGTCTTTATTAAAAACTTAGTTTTTTTAGTGGCTAGGTCTTTGAAGATGAGAAATTAACATGTAGAATTTGAACATGATATGAGTTAATTTGTGTAATCTTGTAGATATCATCTCAAATGAAAATAGATAATAAATTAACTATAATCATTTAAAGAACTATTAGATAATATTAGGTACATCTAGGTTCTTATTGATATCTTAGTTTTTATAGTAGCTAGGTTTTTGAAGTTGATTAAAATTAACATGTAGAAATTGATATGGAATTAGATAATAAATTAGCTATAATCATTTAAAGAACTATTAGATAATATTAGGGATATCTAGGTCTTTATTGAAATCTTAGTTTTTATAGTAGCTAGGTTTTTAAAGTTGATTAATTAACATGTAAAAATTGATATTTCTGTAAATTTGTAGATGTCATATTCAATGGAAAGAGAGCAGCCTTGAGACAGAAGCGTAGGTGGTCATTACATTTTTTGGGAGTTGGTGTCCGAAATGAAAATCAAAGATTATTGTGGTCACCTCTGGATTCAGGCTTATTGTATAGTTCACATTCAATTGATCATCGACGTGGCAATAGTGGTAGAGATGATTTCTCCTTATCATCTATGGTTGCAGTGTCATTGATATAAAGAAAGGTCATTTATTTTTATTTGTAGAAATGGGTATTGGAGTATTATGAGTTATAGATATGATTGATCAAATCTATGACTCCTATTACTCCTCGACCCATAACTATAGATCTACACATAAAATTTAGAGGAAGCAAAAGTAGTAAGGTTTTTACATGTTTCTTCTTCAATGTATGTAATATTATCCGAATTGTTTTCTGATATATAAGTTTAATTAGTTTAAATAATTTTTGACATTTGTAAATTGCTTGTATATATGTTGAAGCTTGGATCTCTTCAATCTTTCGAGGCAAAAAGAAGACTCCATTGGAGGATAGTGGTGGAATTGTAAGTTTAAAATTTTATTTTATTTATTTTGGTTTAAAATAGTTTAAATAGTTTGTAAGATTTATAAACTATTTTTATACATGTTGTAGCTTGGGTCTCCTCCACCCTTTAGAGGCAAAGAGAAGACTCTATTGAATGATGGAGAATTTGAGGTAATTTTGTTTGTAATTGTATTGATCTTTTATATACTAGTTTAATGTTTTAATGTTTTGATTTTAATTTAAAATTGTTTAAATGATTTATGATATTCATAATTTGATTTTATACATGTTTCAGATTGCTATGAGTCAAAGGGAACACCCTAGGTGGAGGATAGTGATGGAATTCTTTGATTCAGACATAGAATAGCTTAATTTTAGGATTATACACGTGTTCATGAATGTTTTTTTGATTATATAAACATGTACATTGAACTTAGATGTTCATGACTATTTTTTATTATTATATACATGTACATTGAACTCTAATTTTCATGAATGTTTTTTTTGTATTATATACATACATACATTGATCTTAGATATTGTTTTTTGGATTATATACATATATATGTAAAGGTTAGGAATGTTAGGAATGTTAAGAACGAATATGGGGAATTTTAACCTTAAGAATGAAAGCAATCCAATTTGTTCCATTGATTTTAGATATTGTTTTTTGGATTATATACATGTATATGTAAAGGTTAGGAATGTTAATAACGAATATGGGGAATGTTAACCTTAAGAGTTTTAAGTGAATTAAATTGACTATATAAACATGGGAAATGTTAGGAGTGGATGTGAGAATGGGGATGAGGAATGTTAAGAATGAATGTTAGAAATTTTAGATAGGTGCAAATATATGAATGTTTGTATTAGTAAATTTATGTATGTTTGTATATGTAACATATTTTTAATGTTGAAAAGTTTAGAAATTTAGGAATGTTAGGAATGTTAGATGCAATCTAATGTTAGGAATCAATGTGGGGAATGTTAGGAAGTGTTAATAATGTTAAAGAAGTTTTGATAGGCGTAAATATATGAATGTATGAGTGAATGTTAGGAATGGTTAGGAAATGTTAGTAATGTTAGGAAGTTTTGATAGGCGTAAATATATGAATGTATGAGTGAATGTTAGGAATGGTTAGGAATGTTAAGAAGTTTTGATAAGAATATTTTTTATTAATAAAGTAAAATTAGTAATTTGATTCTGAATTATAATAAATTATAGCTCAATCCATCAATTTTTTAAGGTAACATTAAAGCAACTTAATTTTGAATTCTAATATTTTTTATTACTAAGGTAACATTAGCAACTTGATTTTGAATTTTATAAAATGACTGATATGATGGCCAATCTTAACATATAACAAGAATTAGATCAAGAAATGATATAGTTAAAAACATCGCAATGGAATTCCGTCCTCAATTATCTGTTCATGGTCATATTTGGACAGTTTCCATTTTTTATTTGGGTGATTCCATGAAGATGGGTAACACTTTTTGGCCAAATTTGGCGATGAAAACCTGATTTTTTACTCATGTGCTAGATAGAAGCCCTCAAAATG
>LPNX010021173.1:116455-166195 GCA_001517045.1 Pseudotsuga menziesii
GCCGCTCGTCGTTCCTCGGTCGAGCTTGCATAGCGGAATTTTGCAAAAAAGACGGCCGCGGCCCCCGCGGCCTCTTTTTATAATTTTTTCGACAGAGGGACCTCGGTCGAGGTATGTACCTCGACCGAGTTATATACCTCGATCGAGGTTGATACCTCGACCGAGTTAATACCTCGACTGAGGTATTTCTTAACCCTCGGTCGAGGTTTTAATACCTTGAACAAGGGTTAAGAAATACCTCGGTCGAGGGCTTAAGAAAACCTCGGTCGAGGGCTTAAGAAAAGCTCGGTCGAGATATTAAAACCTCGGTCGAGGGCTTGTTAAACCCTCGACCGAGGTGCGTTTTTCTGTTTTTGCCAAAATGCGCTTGCCAAAAAGTGTTACCCAGGTCCGCGGATTCACCCATTTTTTAAGGTTTTTTTTATACAACTTGTTCTAATTTTATTCGAGATGCACATACTAAATGAATATACTGACAACATATAACATCAGGTCCATAATCTTGAAAGTAGACATAATTTTTAGTCATACGGGTTTGCTGCAAAAAATAGCCTTTTAAAATGATGGATCCTCTTTCGTATGTAAATCTGTTGTCATTGTAGTCCTCCAATAACTTCATTTTTCCTTCGGTGCATCGCGTCAAATAATATTTTATGTCTTCGCTGTTGTCTAAAGGTGCAATCACAGTGAAAATATCTCTTGTGCAAGTTACAATTGGCATTGGAGTTAAGTGAATTAAATTGACTATATAAACATAAGATGATGGACAATATTGAACAATCAACAACATCATTACCTTCTCTAACAAGATATGAAATTCTATCACCATCAGATGATATTTTTATTTCTTCTGATTCTAATTCTTCTATGTTTGCTAGTGGCATTTTTCCTTTTGGATTAATCTCTGCGTGTTTCCAATGTTTTACGTAGTTGTTCGTTATGTTTTCACAAACTTTTGTAGTTTCAACATTTTCAATGCAAATATGACAAAAACATGTTTGCTTTCTACTGCCAAATGCAAACACGTTTTGGAAGGATTTTGTTTGAATAGAGTGAAGTTCTCTAGTTCCATGTATGGTGAAGGATATTGATCTCTCTATATCTTGGACCCTAGCAAGCCAAAAAGACCTACACAATAAATTATAAATCACAAATGACAACTTTTAATGTTAGTGTACAAATACTTCAATGTTAGTACATACATTTTTTAAAATTGACAATTAATATAAATTAAAAAAAATAATGTATATACCTGCGCACATCTTTTGGTTGTTGACTACAATCATGGCTTATATTTGATTTACACCATTGGACAACCTCTACAGCTGAATGAAATTGTTTAGAAGAGTGGTTCATTTGCCATCTTCGAAGTGATCTCTTTATGCATGCTCCTGCACCATCATGTTCACATTTTCCATGTCCAGTTTCAAAGAAATTTCAGCAATGTTTAATGTTCATTGCTTTATGAAGTCGACATAACCAAAAAATGATCATGAAGATTTAAATTGTCCCGCACATCCATCCGACCATATCCAATGTTCATTGAATTCAACTTTACGACTTTTTAGTGAATCATAGAAAAAAATTTCAATACAATGTTGAACAAAATGTGTGTCATGTGTACAATCATCGCTGATATAAAAGTTATATTCTTTAATCACATCTCGATTGTCACACGTGCTTTCAATGCCATCAAAATCTTGTTGAGAATGTCTATATAGAACATGGAAAAATATTGAAACTTGGTCAGAATGATAGTATTCACTTTGAATTTCTTTTTGTGCAGCAAATGTGTAGTATTCTGCAAAATCAACTACAGACAAAACTGTTCCAGTTGGAAAATTTTCACGGGAATGTTTGAATTGAAGGTCTTTCCATCGTGCTATATGTGAATGCTTAGTGTACTTATAAATTTCGCTTTCAAATTTCTTGAGAAAATCCATCACACATATTTTATCTTCTCACAATTCAATTCTTTTGGAATGTGCATCACTAGAACTTGTAGAATAATTGTTGTATTCATATCTTCTCCAATCGACGCTTACAGTTGAAAGCGACTGATCATTATCGATAGGGTATTTATTGTGGAATAAAACAAGATTTCCACAACCATGACAATGTTTTCCATTGACACATTTCTTATTATAAAATACTTCATCATGATTTCTTTCATACAGGGTTGGAGATATGAATTCACGTACTGTGGGCGGAGGTGGTGAATTTGTCCAAAACATTTTACCAAATTCAAGAAACGTGTTGTAATATAATTGAAATTGCACATGATAATGACAACAACATGTGTCACATATAGTAATAGGTCTAACATACCATGATTTCTGTTGCACAAATGTAGTGATCGACATATTAATTCCTCGATGATCTTCCTTGAATTTATTGAACAATTGTACTTGTGTCATTTCCATTATATGTTTTGGACGGATTTCATATATATTTCATGATACTCTTTGTCGTATCACATCCCTTGAATTTGGTGAAACTTGAGCATGTTCCAACCAATATTTATGTACAATATCTTTAACACCTTCTCCCATTCTATCTTTGTAAGGTTGTCTACAAATAATCGCCTAGCAAGCAAGTTTATCATTTTCATCTATTTGCATTCTGAATTTGCTATGTTTGTATAATGTCCTTTTTGAGGTTCCAATTGCTTGTGCTAGTTGTGTTGTCAAATGTTTTTCTTTAGTACTACCTGGAACAATTGTTGTCTGAATTGCTCTACGTGCAGCACTGGTATGTTTCTTTCTGTATTTTCCAAATTTTTTTATTGCATCACCTATATTTTCTATCACATTATGTTTCAATTTCCACTCTTTTGTCGCCTTGTGAATACCCAATAATGTCGTATCACCTTCTAACTTCATGGACACCAATAAACATCTCAAAATTTGCGCTTGTCCTGCTATTGAACAATCTTTGAGAATATCATCATAAATTTTTGTAGCACGATATTGTGCAACATGTATGGATAATTTTTCTCCATATTTGTCGCAATCAATGTCTTCCAACATTTCATCATCAATGGTGAAAGTACCTATACATCAAATTTAATTTAATTTAACATATGTCCAAAAATACAATTCATTATAAAAAATGAATTTCGAAAATACATGATATATACATACTAGGTCCAATTTCTGGATCTTGGTTTTGATATTCAATATTGACTTCATCAACATTAACATGTAAATCACTATTTACGTCAACAATGGTCTCTTCAACTTCCATTTGTTCTTCTTGTGTCCTATTTTCAATTTCCATTTCATCAACATTGTCATGTAAATATGTTATTATATCTTCATTTATTTCTTCTGTTTCTGCAACCCTTGCTCTTTTGGTTCTATTTCTGAGTTTTTGTTTTTCCCTATTAGCATCATCATCATGTTTACAATCACTTTTTTTAATAGTTTCTTTTATTGCCCATGATTGCTTAATCTCCTTTTGAAAAACCCTTGGAAAAAAATAAGAACACCTTGTAAAGAAATCTTCTTTGTAAAACAATTGGAAAAAAAATTCTTTGAAAAAAAAACCCTTATTTGAAAAAACAACTTATATAAATATTTTGGAAAAAAAAACCCATTTGCAAAAATGCTTTGCAAATAAACTCTTTGGAAAAGACCCATTGCAAAGAACCTACTTTGCAAAAATACCTTGGAAAAAAACTTTTTGAAAAAAAAAAAACCTTTTTGGAAAAAAAACCCATTGCAAACAAATAACCTACTTTGTAAAAATATCTTGGAAAAATACTTTATGAAAAAACTTCTTGCAAAGAAATAAATTCTTTTCAAAATTACTTTTGAACACAAAATCTTTGACAAAAACTTCTTTGAATGTACCCATGGATTATAGATAAGAGGAAAAATACCTTCTAAAAACTCTTTGGCAAAAGAAATCTCCTCTGAAAACTCCTTCAAAAATACTTTTACTTATACGAAATGAAGAGGTGAGAAAATAATGAGGCTCTTTCATTTTACTTATACAAAATGAAGAGGTGCGAAAATAATGAAGCTCTTTCGTTTTATTTATACAATTATTTTTTCAGGCTAACGAATTTTTTTTTGCACTTAGTTTTCAGCCAAACAACCTTATTTGTAACATCGTCGTTATGGAAAAACATTGTTCGGCCGAATAATTATTTGACCGACTAACCTCTGAAACCTATAACCTCCACAGTTTTCAGGTTTCTCCATTTTCGGAAGATAAAATGGATGCCTTACACTACAAATCGACTGTCGGACTTGATACCTTTAGTTTCATCATTAAATCTACTTTCCATAGGTATAGATTTTGTTGTGTATAGGTGAGATGCGATATTTTTATTTTTTTTGTTTCTTAACATGTGTTGAGTTTAGTTTCATCTTTTTCAAAATGCGGTGAAATGAAAAATATATAACTTAAAAAATACACCACCAAAAAAATTGAAACAAATATGGTGCACTTAATTGGAGTGTCTACTTCAAAAGGGTATTCGTAGATTTTTATGTTTTATAGTCAATTGAGAGAAAAGTGGTGCAACCAAAAACATGTTTAAAACCGACAAGGTTTTCCCATTGATCGAATTCAAAAAAATATTATAATTAGTATATAGATCCGTTGATTACAAAGTTATAGTCATCACAATAGTATATTGTGTGTAAATTGTCGTAGCATATTTGTTTTTTGCAAAACACGACTTTAACAATGATTTTATGGGCGCAACCAAACATGACTATTTTTTAGTCCTTTCATTTTATAAGGACACACTACCAAACATTTTCCGACACGACATATCAAATCTCAATAAAAAAAATTCAAAAATTTATGAATAGAAAGCTAACATAATTCTCTAAAAGTTTTGTTTTTACTTGAAACTGAAATTCTAAATGAAAATATCACTTTCGTTCACCCAAAGTTGAAAAACATGAAAAAATCAAATTTATTTTCTCATAAGGCCCCCCAAGATAGACACCCATCTTCATGGATTCACCCGCAAAGTGTTGATCAGAGAAGCCAACCGGCTATTGATCAGCCAACTACAGCATCAAGGCAACAACCAAGCATGAATGTAATTCTCCATTTCAAATACTTTAAAATTGTAAACATGTCTATCATGATGCATTATGTTTATTTTGTTATGTATTCTTTCATTTTTATGGTTGCGTTCATGATGGTAATGTTGTCTACCTTTATTGCAGATTGACCGGGGAAACTCCCTAGTTGTTGATTAGACGACTGGAGACTTGAAGCAACCATTTAACCTAAATGTAATTCCACATTCTAAATTTTTCAAAAATGTACACATATAAAACATGTAGCATAGTGTTTATTTTTCGTTTTGTTCTCTATTTGTTAGCTTATACATATTGCGTTCATTGTGATAATGTTCTCTACTTTTTTTGCAGATGGTTGATCGAGGTAAATCCCATCTGTTGATCAGACCACGCCCTCGGCTAGGCATAAAGTAATCCTAGATGTAATCGCTAATATATAATTATTTTCACACACTATATTTTCAAAGACTAAGCAATTTTTTATATATTTCAATTGCAGATGGGGGATTCCGTTTATGAAATGGCGTCTCAAAACTCTTTACAAAATGAGGTCTCTCGGTTGATGAGAGATAGTGAAATTAGAGAGTCTGCAGACCTATTGAGGGTGATACAAAGGACAAGGGAAAAACAAAATGAGGAACTGGTTCATCTGACATTGGCAGTTCCACTGACAAAAGGGCTCAAACAAAGGATTCAATTGTTGTTATAGCAATGTAAACAAGTGGACGTAAGTTATTGAATAAAAATGTAAATTCATTTATAAAAAATTTATAATATTTGATTTTATATGCTGTTGAACTTATAACACAATGGGTTTAATTTACAGTGTGCTATGGAGATTATCAGTGGTGGTCAAGGCAATGTTGGTCCCAGTGAACAAACCACTCCACGTACACCACATACTGCTCCCATATTGTCCACTAAACAATTGGCAACACGCTCTACGATACCACCGAGGGTACCGGAGAGTGCAACCGATGTTGCCCCACCCACAACAGATGCTGCAGAAGAAGGGGTGGATGCAGGGCTAGATAGAGATGTGGAAGAATTTCTTGGATCTTCTCTTGTGACTAGCACTGGTTCAATAAAGTGTACATTTTTTGTGAATGAAGAACTGCTTCCAATAAATATAGAGAGGATTCTAGGTCATTATAGATTGTTCAATTTATTTTTTATAATTTGTGTCTAATATATCAATAATATTTTCTATTGTTGACTAATTATGGCAATAATGTTTTGTAGGAAATGATATATTTTATAAACACATGAATGATTTGGCCTTGGATATCTTCGAGCCCACCATCTGCACAACGTGGAACAAGCAGCGAAAAGCTTTAAAGAATGATCTGACTAATCACTTTGTTAGTCTGTTCGGAAAAGATACCTTTGATACATCGAAGGTACTATAGAAGGCTGGAAAACATCTAAAGATTGTCCGAGACCAATATAGGGTTCACCTAGAAAAAAACCCTCGGTATGAGCACCCTCCAATGATTCCATCTATAGAGTGGAAAGCCTTGGTGGAAGATTGAAAAGAGAAGGGCCTGAGAAAATCAGGAAAGATACCACCAGGTGGAATAGGGAGGTATGTAATTCATTCCAAAATGTAGTGGTAAGCCTTATTATTGCTAGTTTTTATATCAATTTTGGTACATAAACTAATGTATTTAAAAACTTAATTAGCCTGTCGTACACATCTAAGGCCACAAAGGAAAGAATTGAAAAAATTGGCCAACACAAGCTTGGGCTTGATGGTTACTCCAACTTGGTGGCCCGATATGTAAGTATCGCAAAACCCGAATCCACATCCAAATATCATACAGATTATTATTTTAGTTTTTTTCTGACAAAAGGCTTTAAAATTAATGACATCATGCAAATATGAAGGCCGATCGGTTCAAAGAATTTCCCGGTGTAGATTACATAAAGCTTGGCTTCGAACATGGCTTTGACGCCGTTGTTGAACACCGGAGAAGCTTGTCTATGAATACTACACGATCTTTTGCTAATCCATCTAGTGCCCAGGTATGTGAAAACTGTATAGTTTAATGATAATTTATTAATGCTCATGCAATTTGTTCCTTATAAATAAACTAAAGTAAATTATTAATTCCTTTTTGTGCAGGAAAGTAACGATCATGTTCATGTAGAGGATGAAGTTCATGACCAACCAAACGAAGATCATGCTTCTCATCATGGTAATGAATTTATTAATGTGCTACTATTTTTTATAGACCATTGCAGAAGATGAACATAAATTCTAATTCTACACAATTCAGCTACAGAGCATGCAGCTGCAGATCATAACATGGAACAGGTTGGGCCAATACAAGATAATGTTGAACATGTTGATGTGCACATGGCAGGTAAAAACACACATTCATAATGTTTTTTAATGAATTACTCGTATTTACCAAAATATAAATATATTAATGAAATATGTTGACATTATTGCAGAAATTCATCTCCACTCACCTGAAGTTCAACCTTGCGAGCAGACTAGTGGGGATAGCGATGATTAGATTCCCGAAGATGTGACTTTAACTAAATATTTAAAGAGAAGAAAAGTAAAAAGGAAGTGACTAAACAAATTTTGAGTAATTCTTATTTATAAAAAAAAATTAATGCTTTTTCCTCTATTTTATGAATGAATGCTTTATTGAATTGTTTAATGATATTTTTTTTCTGCCATTGACTAAATTAATGTTTTAATGAATGAGTTAATAAATGGTTTTTTAAGATATTGAATGATTGAATGGTTTAATGAATGTTATAAAGAATGATTTAATGAAAGAATTTTTCAACTATTGAGTGAAATAATTTGCATTGTAGATGCATTGTTATTTGCATTGTGAAATAGTGAAATAAATTTTTATTTGCAAGTATAGGCATTGGGTTTGGGAGTTGAGAGTGATGTGAGGGGGGGGAGGGGCCATAAGAGCTTCCACCTTCACGTGGTTGGTCCTTTTTAGTAGAGAATATAAAATTATTCTCGAAACAGAGAGGAGCTCAATGAATGGTAAGGAAGAATACATTAAAAAACATCTATTTATATATTTTTACTATGTAATTTTCACTATTGCTATTTGACTCCTCGATTGGAACTTGTTACAGATAGCGTTGAGAAACATTTCCATAGTTAAGAGGCAAGAAATGGAGTTTTGATTAGATCAATGGCCTTATATACATAGTATTTTTTGTTATCCATGTTTTATCAGGTGATATATTCTTACTAGTTATAATTTTTTGCTTACATAATTTATGTTAGATCATTATATTTTAAATTCCTTGATTAGATTAAGCAATTGAGTGCCATTTAATGTTGCTTGAGTATTTTAAAGAACTCAGTTACTGTTGCTTGAGGATTTTAAAGAACTCAGTTACTTGAATTGAATTAGTAAATGATAGATGTTATATAACATGTTTATATAAATGGTTGGGCATGAAAGCTTCAGAGATAGATTGTTTGAATACTTGATCAATTGTAGCAGGATGCATTTATTTTCACAACACACTCATGTCTTCATTTTATGTTTTCAAGATGCTTTTGAACAAATAATGGCTTGTTTCTACATCATAAGTCCACATTCAATGTTTTCAAGATTCTTTTGAACAAAGAATGGCTTGTCTCTACATCATAAGTCCACATTCAACAGCCTTTGCAGCAACAGTTTTTATATACCAAAAAACTAACATTCATTATTTACTTGTTTATGGATTTTGCAATCCTGTAGATGCAAGATGTGGACAATGGTACACTGTTAAAGTGGACTCTTCAAATGTTACCTTGGAAAATAGGGTATATCTTCTTCAACGAGCTGAAGTTCATGTGTGTGCTTTTGATATAGAGACAACCAAGCTTCCTTTGAAGTTCCCTGATGCCGAATATGACATGATAATGATGATTTCACACATGGTGGATGGGAAAGGCTATCTTATTAAAAATAGAGAGGTAAAAACACTTGGCATTGTTTTATGCCCATTGGTCAGCCTATCCTTTGTTTTGGGATTTATTTCATCTATGTTTTGGGATTTTTATTGTTTGCATATTGGTGTTGCATTGATTGTTATGAACATCGTTGCTATTCTTTAGTTTTCCAGTTCCTTTTCGTTTGTTTCCTGAGTGTGTAGGGGTGGGGCATTCAAGACTTGGAGTACACTCCAAAACCAGAATTTGAAGGAAATTTCAACGTCGTAAATGTGCCAAATGAGGTATATCTGCCATTTACTGTTTACCCTAAGACTATAATTCTGAAAACAAGTATTGATCCCCTAGAATTTTGCTATGTTTTCCAGATAGATCTTCTTAGGCAATGGTTCAATCACATGCAATAATTGAAGCCTGGGATTTATGTCACGTATAATGGAGATTTATTTGATTGACCTTTCGTCGAACAACAGGCTAAGCACCATGGAATGAAAATGAGTGATGTATGTTAATTTTCTTATCTAATATACTGGCATCTTATGCTTGCTGACTGTTGCTGGATTTTCGCTCAATTCTATGTTTAATTAGAAAGGGAGTTTATTATTTAGTGTATTACAATGAATGTATTGATCCATAGAGTGGACATCTCAAGGCCCCAATGTATAGTATGTTCTTGAATCCTTTAGAAGTTTTTCTCTACCTCTTAAAATTCCTACGTTGTTTTGCAACCAAGGATAGGTTTTTGACCATCATTATAAATTTTGAACCCTCTGTTATCTAGCCACTTCATTTAGCAAGAACAATTTGTGCTTACCTTGGTTGTTTGGAATTTACAAGAGTGAAGTTAAATATCTATTGTACATTATTAATAATGATTTAAGGTAACATACTTTGTTGTTTCTTTGTCTCTTTGATATATTAAGTGGTTATGTATTTGTAGGATTCAATATTATTCTATATCCCTTCCTTGAGCAAAGCTAGACTATTCTAAAAGTATTGAATGCCTCTTGGTTAGCAAGTTTATTTCTCTTATACTTTTATCTTAGTTGTTTCCTTTGGTCCCCACTGTTTAGAGACTCTATAGGTTCAGTGTCCTCCATCATCACTTATTAAGATTGGGGATGTAAAACACTCTTTGCATGAGAACTCTTTCTTATACAGGGAGAAACTTATGCAGATACTTATACAATTAGCACAATGCATATGAAGGATAAACACAATTCTTTAGACCCATTTCATCTTAATCATGTTATAAAAATCCACCCTTTAGAACTTTAGTCAGGGACACAGACAATGTATGGGGACTTCTTCATTCCACTTTCCAACTAATAGTCTCACCCAGAGAAGCACTGCATTGTGTTCAACTAGGAAAACTTGATTGAAAGCAACCTTTCTCTTACTCTCTCGAAAGCCAAGTCACATAGGCCATTTCTAAGTGGGTAAGTTGGAACATGCAGGCATGGGATTATGTGACCTTTGTACATGTGGTTCACACTACCTGAGTTACTTGGAGAAGTGTGTAGGCAGAAGTTGTGTTGTAATCACTTACCCTTAGCACATGTAATGTCTCTAGTTAAGGAACCTTCTCTTAAAGTGTTCATGGAATGGTTAGATTGGACTTTGTCTTGTTAAGTGGTCCACTTGTAGACCTAGTACAGGGTTTGCTTGTAATTACTCTCTTCCTTATTCCATAAATAGAAAGGAGGGTGCTTCTCTTGAGGATATTGGGTTTCTATTTTGCGAAAAGTAAAGTTAAGAGTAAAGTAGTTGTGATAACTATATGTGCAAGGATGAAATATATAATTGACATAGAATCCTCTAGTTTGCTACCAGGCTTCCTTTAGTGGTCAAATTCTAGGCCAAAACCATGTGGCTGTAAATGAAATATTTGGATTTTTTTTTTAAATCCATTGATAGGCGTCGCTTTTCCGACATTCTTCTGACACTCCGGTAAACCTATCCAACGGCCATGTCTTGAGTCTGACGCTTCGGCCTATCAGACGACCGATGGTTAAAGTGTCGGACTGCGTCGGAAGGCTGACTCTTCTAGTGTCGGAGTGCATTGGCTTTCCGACAGTGTCTGGATTAAAAACCGATGACACCGCCATTACTCAGACATGTCTGTCCCACGGTTTATACAATTTTGGTTGGCACTTCGGAAGGAAAAATGGTCGAATATGCAACACAATGGTTTGTCAGATCTTCAACCCATATTAGCAGACTATCGAAGATCTGACGTTACGCCACCGATGCCAAAAAAAAGTGCATGTGTCAAAAATGAGACAGATAAGTGTCGAATTTCTGACATGCAAGGTGTCATATTTTGGGTTGAAATTCTGCTGTGTCATGATTCCCTTGACGATGTGGGTGAAATGCTATCTTTTACTCATAAGAGGACATCTTTGGATTAAGGATAGATCTATATAGAGATGGAAATACCTTTGGATTCGTGAGCTATGCAACTAGCATTGCAAACCTGTAATACCCTCTCGTTTATCCCCTTGACATGTTATTATTATTCTAGTATTGTGACATTAAAGCACGAGGTCAATCTTATCTTAGATTCAGTTCATTTTAGGGAACGAATCAATGTTAATGGTGATTGATGGCTAATGAGTGAGGGTAAGGTTGACATAAAAGTTTTATAATTGCTAGAAAATGTGGAAAATGGTGAGATGTATCTAAAAAACATGGGATAAGTTGATATTGTAAAAATTGAAATCCTAGGTCACTAAAGTGCATATGTTCAAAATTTGGATATGTGCACTATGTTGGTTATTGTGAGGATCAATTATGGATAAAATTTGGATATCAATCATTTAGTTGGAGCAGTGTCCTTGTGTGGACTAGGTGGTGGACTTTGGTTAGTGGAAGGAGGCAATTGGAAAATGAATGCAAGTTTAAATGATCAAGCAAATAGAAGTTTCTTTACATCTCCACAAAAAAATTGCTTCAATTTCGTTGAAGGGAACAAGTATGAAGTAAACTCTACTTATAAGAAAGTTCATTATTATGAAGTTGTGGTTTTATATATACCTATGGATGAGATTAAAATCATTTATGACTTTATACCACCATCTCAATTCTAGAGCGACTTCTTCACCACACTTATACAACATTTTCGAAGGGTGTCTTAAATATGATATAATTTGGGTTTCCGTCTACTTCCAACCTCCCTAATATAATAAGCACTGTAGAAGTAAAAAATTCACCATTTTCATGTATATCTATATTGAAGGTCAATATTAGAGATGAGAAAGCTTATAAAATATTTTAGCACTTAAGGTAACACAATTTTTCTTAGACTCTAGATAAGTTTTAAAGGGAAATTAAGAGTCGAAGGTGAACCATGGCATATGATATTGACCTTTTCTTGATCAAGTATGAGAAAATATAGAACTAAGGGATACAATAGGGCATTAATGACAGCCACAAGAGGTTTTCCTTTGGATTGTGGATCCATTGGCTCATGGTTCCTTTGTCATTATGATAGCCCAATTCTTTTCTTCCCAATTTGTTGGAAGTTGAATTGACACATGAAATCACTGAAGAAGAGTGTTAAGGCTCAAATCACAAATGAATGGGTCCTATATCCTTGTGAACTTATCAATTGGATTCTTCGAGTTTTAATTGATGAATAAAATGTGAGGAAGGAAAGATCAATCATATTTTCCCTGAGTATTTTTGTAAAACGTACATGAAACAAAGCTAAGTTGCTAATACTAATTATAATTTTTTGGTACAACTTACCTTGATTTGTGGAGCTTAGCATTGTCTTCTTTTGCTTTACCTTTCAAAACATCTTTCAATGTACTACAAATATTTTTCTGTTGCAATAATTTCATGTTAGGACCCATCAAATAAATATTTGCATGTTTATGACAATAACAAAACTAAGCTAAAAAAATACAGTTTGAGTAGTTTGTCTCAATGAATAAAAACAACAATAACAATGAACATTTTAAGGTTGATGAACATTTTTAATTTAACAATGTAAATTACAATAATAGTCAAGTAAAATAATTGGTAATAAGAGATCACCTGAGGAAACATGGAGAACCACAATGCTATGTATATAAGGCCATCGATCACATCAAAATTTAAATTTTTCCTCTAAAATATGAAAATGATTCCCAAGGCTCTCTGTAACAAGTTCCAATGGATGAGTCAGATAGAAATAGTAAAATTTAAACACTACAATTATAGAAATAACTATTTTTAATGTATAATTCCCTACCATTTATTGAGCTCCTCTCTATTTTGAGAATAATTTGTTAGGGTTAACCTTGACTTGAGATCGAGTCAAAGTTGGTTAGGTCTAGCACATGGTTTGGGCACATGGTTTGTTGTAGCCCATGGTATTGTCCCATGGTATTGCATGTGTTAACCTTGACTTGAGATCGAGTCAAAGGTGGTTAGGTCTAGCACATGGTTTTGTTATAGCCCATGGTATTGTCCCATGGTATTGCATGTGATTAAGCCTTTATAAGGCTTGAGGAGGCTCCATTGTAAATGTACTAGATGTGGGAATTGTATTGTACTGGAAGAGAGACTATGAGAGCGTGAAGAGGAAGTGTAGCGGTTTTGCTGCAAGGTGTATCCCTTCATCTTTCTGGACTGCAATAAAAGGACTGGAAAATTTCTTTGTGGACGTAGCCCGTTGTTTTGGGTGAACCACATTATATCTGTGTCTCTCTGTAATGTTTACTATTTTTTTGCATCTTGTTTATTGATTTAACTGTATATCTGTTATTGATCTGCGGCCCTGTTTTTCTAACAATTGGTATCAGAGCCAAAAGGTCTATTTGGTTGGTAAACTCACAGGAAAGAAGGGTTCCTGGTTCGAGTGGGAGAAATGGCGGAAGAAGGAAAGTTTAGGGTCGAGAAATTTAACAGCAAAAACTATCAGTTATGGAAGATGTAAATGGAGGACTATCTGTACTAGAAAGATTTGTACCTGCCGTTGGGCGGAAAAGCAAAACAGCCAACGACTATGAAGGATGAAGAATGGGAGGTTCTTGACAGAAAGGCACTAGGAACAATACGGCTGTGCCTGGATTCATCGGTGGCATTCAATATTTTGAAAGAAAAAACAATATAGGATGTGATGAGCGCATTGAGTAAGCTCTACGAAAAACCCTCAACTTCTAACAAGGTTTTTTTAATGAAGCGTTTATTTAATATGAAGATGTTGGAAAGTGGATCTGTTGCTGACCATTTAAATGAGTTTAATACACTTACCAGTCAGTTAAGTTCTGTAAAAGTGAACTTTGATGATGAGGTTAGGGCTCTTCTAATCTTGTGCTCATTGCCAGAAAGCTGGAATAGCTTGCTCATGGCTGTAAGTAACTTTGTCCCTAGTTCAAGCACTCTTAAGTTTGATGATGTTGTTAGTGTTGTTCTTAGCGAGGAAATGTGAAGGAAAAGCACAGGTGAGACATCAGGTAATGCGTTGACCATGGAGAGCAGAGGGAAACAAAAAGAGAGAGGAAGGAGCCCAGGAAATCATGGCAAGTCTAAAAAGGGAAGATCCAAGTCCAGATTCAGAAAAATAGAATGCTGGAACTGCGGTAAGAAAGGACATCTAAAGAAAGACTGCAGAGCACCAAAGAAGAAAGGTGAGAGGCAGCAAGAGACTACCCAGGAAGCTAATGTAGCAGGTGATGTGTTACAAGATGCTTTGATTCTTGCATTAGATAATACCAGTGATTACTGGGTAGTAGATTTAGGGGCTTCATGTCATGCTACACCCCATAGGAAATTCTTTTATGATTATGTTCAAGGTGATTTTGGGCATGTGTTATTGGGGGATGATGAACCATGTAAAATTATTGAAAAGGGTAAGGTACGGATTAAACTAAATAATGGAAATGACTGGCTGCTAAAGGATGTAAGGCACATTCCTGCTATGAAAAGAAATCTGATCTCAATAGGGCAGTTGGGAGATGGTGGCTATTTGTCTACGTTTGGAGAAACGTGGTAGAAGGTCACTAAAGGATCAATGGTAATTGCAAAAGGAGATAGGATAGGTACGTTGTATTTATGTCCTCATAACACTGATTATTCTATTTCTGTAGCTTCCACAGAAACAGGTGCAGCATTGTGGCATCATAGGCTTGGCCACATGAGTGAGAAGGGGATGCAGATTCTCCACTCAAGGAAACTACTTCCAGATCTGAAGCAGGTAAGTTTGGAATTTTGTGAGAATTGTGTTTATGGAAAACAGAAGAGAGTTAGATTTCTCAGGGTTGGGAAACAAAAGAAGAGTGAAAAGTTAGAGCTTGTCCATACATATGTATGGGGACCGGCTCAGGTACAATCTCTTGGTGGCTCTCGTTATTATGTTACTTTTATTGATGATGCAACTAGAAAAACTTGGGTTTATTGCATTAGACAAAAATCTGATGTGTTTGATACTTTTAAGAAGTGGAAAGCTTTGGATAAGAATGAGACAAGAAAAAGATTGAAATGTCTCAGATCTGATAATGGAGGCGAGTACTGCAGCAAGGATTTTGACAGTTACTGTTCACACAATGGGATTCGCAGAGAGAAGACAGTCCCTGGAACACCACAAGAAAATGGCGTGTCAAAAAGGATGAACAGAACGGTCATGGAGTGTGCAAGGTGTATGAGATTGCATGCAGGGTTGCCCTTACAGTTTTGGGCTGATGCTATAAACACTGCTATTTATTTAATAAACAGAGGGCCTTCAAGCACTTTGGATGGTGGAATTCCAGAGGAGGCATGGACAGGTAAACAGGTAAAATACTCATTTCTGAGAACTTTTGGTGGTGAATCATTTTTCCCTATTGATAAAGATGATAGAACAAATCTTGAGGCTAAATCCAAGAAATGTACTTTAATTGGATACGGGGTTGATGATTTTGGTTATCGCTTATGGGATCTTAAAAATTGCAAAATCATTAGGAGTAGAGATGTAGTATTCAATGAAAAGGTCATGTACAAATATCAGTTGCAGGGAAAGAAAGAAGAAAAGGAAAACACAGAGTACACAGTGCTTGATGAAATCAAAGAAAATGAAGTTCCAAAAGCATTAGAAAATCAAGAGCAACACCAGGTACCTGAAACTCCTGCAACTGTAAGAAGGTCTACCAGGTTAAGTAGACCCCTTGAACGATTTTCTCCTTCATTGTATTATTTATTGATGACTGATTCTGGTGAGCCAGAATGTTTTGAAGAAGCAATGCAGGTAGCAACTAGAAAGAAGTGGGAGCAAGGCATGGATGAGGAGATGGAATCATTGGTAAGAAACCAAACTTGGGATCTGGTTAAGTTGCCTGCAAGAAAAAGGGTATTGCAGAATAAATGGGTTTACAGGTTGAAGGAAGAAGATGGAGGAAAGAAGCGGTACAAGGCTATACTTGTTGTAAAGGGGTTTGCACAAAATAAAGGTATAGACTTTAATGAAATATTTTCTCCTGTTGTTAAAATGACTTCAATTAGAACTATTTTAAGTCTAGTGGCAGTAGAAGATTTGCATCTTGAACAATTAGATGTAAAAACGGCCTTTCTCCATGGGGATTTGGAGGAAGAGATTTATATGCAGCAGCCACAAGGGTATGAGGTCAAAGGGAAGGAGAATTTGGTTTGCAGGTTGAAGAAGAGCTTGTATGGCCTGAAGCAAGCTCCAAGGCAGTGGTATTTAAAATTTGATAAGTTTATGACAGAACAAGGTTATGATAGATGTCATTCTGACCACTGTGTTTATTTCAAGAGGCTAGATAACTGAAGATATATTATCTTGTTATTGTATGTGGATGACATGCTTGTTGCAGGGTCTAACATGCAGGATATAAATGTGCTCAAAAGAAAACTAGCTAAATCATTTGTGATGAAGGATTTGGGTACTGCAAAGCAAATCCTTGGTATGAGAATGACAAGAGACAGGAAAAATTGCAAATTGACATTGTCTCAAGGTGAGTACATAGAAAAGGTGTTGCAGAGGTTTAGAATGCAGAATGCAAAACCAGTCAGCACACCTTTGGCAAGCCATTTCAAACTAAGCAAGCATATGTGTCCAGAGACACAGGAAGAGATAGATTACATGTCCAAGATTCCCTATTCATCAGCAGTTGGGAGCTTGATGTATGCCATGGTGTGCACAAGACCAAATATTGCACACGCAGTGGGAGTTGTGAGCAGGTATATGAATAATCCAGGTAAAGAGCATTGGAAGGAAGTACACTGGATTCTCAGAGGTACCACTTCTCATGCATTATGTTTTGGAGGTTCAGACACTGTTCTACAGGGATATGTTGATGCAGATATGGCTGGTGATAAAGACAGCAGGAGGAGCACCACAGGGTATGTGTTCATTGTAGGTGGAACAATAGCAAGTTGGATTTCAAAACTGCAACAGGTTTTTTCACTTTCAACAACGGAAGCAGAGTATGTTGCTGCTACAGAGGCTAGTAAGGAGATGATTTGATTGCAGAGGTTCATGGAAGAATTGGGTAAGAAACAGGAGAATAGTAGGCTGTACAGTGACAACCAGAGTGCCATTCATCTTGCAAAAAAATCAGTCTTTCATTCAAGGACTAAACATATAGAACTCAAGTACCACTTCATAAGATCTGTTCTAGATGAAGAACTGTTAAAACTGGAAAAGATTCACACTAGCCAGAATCCTGCAGACATGTTGACAAAGGGAGTAACCAGAGAGAAACTGAGTTCCTGCTCGGTTTTTGTTGGCCTTAAAGCATGAAGGTGAAAAGAAGAAATTTGCCAATTCCAAGGTCCAGCAAGTGCAACAGCGTTAGAGTTGCTGTGATTAGTCACCATGAAGGCACATGAAAAAAAATGTAATGGAGCAGTTTGCATGTAAATGGGCATATGGCTGTAAGACCTGGTAAGGCATGCATACCCCTGGTAACTCACTGGTAAAGTTAGGAGATAGACCTAGGTGATAGGGGGGTGTATGTAAGATTCCTCGGTAAATACTTGAGGGGAGTTGGTGATTACTCCAAGTCAAGTTTAAAGGGGGGATTGTTAGGGTTAACCTTAAATTGAGATCGAGTCAAAGGTGGTTAGGTCTAGCACATGGTTTGGGCACATGGTTTTTTGTATCCCATGGTATTGTCCCATGGTATTGCATGTGTTAACCTTGACTTGAGATCGAGTCAAAGGTGGTTAGGTCTAGCACATGGTTTGGGCACATGGTTTTGTTATAGCCCATGGTATTGTCCCATGGTATTGCATGTGATTAAGCCTTTATAAGGCTTGAGGAGGCTCCATTGTAAATGTACTGGATGTGGGCATTGTATTGTACTGGAAGAGAGACTATGAGAGCGTGAAGAGGAAGTGCAACGGTTTTGCTGCAGGGTGTATCCCTTCATCTTTCTGGACTGCAATAAAAGGACTGGAAAATTTCTTTATGGACATATCCCATTGTTTTGGGTGAACCACGTTATATCTGTGTCTCTCTGTAATGTTTACTGTGTTTTTGCATCTTGTTTATTGATTTAACTGTATATCTGTTATTGCTCTACAGTCCTGTTTTTCTAACATAATTTAATATTCTCTACTAAACAGGACCAATCACGTGAAGGTGGAAGGTCTTATGTCCCCCCCTCTCATCACTCTCAATTCCCCAAACCCAATGCATCTACTTGCAAATAAAAATTTAGTGCAAATTCATTCATTCAATAGCTGAAAGAAATAATTATTAAACCATTCATTCATTTAATATCTGAAAAAAACATTCATTAAACCATTCATTAAATCATTCATTAACCCATTCATTCATTCAATAGCTGATAAAACCATTCATTAAACCTTTCAATAATATTCATTCATAAAATAGCAGAAAAAACCATGCATGACATTGTATTATAAAAAAGAATTACTCAAAATTTCTTCAATCACTTCGTTTTTACTTTTCTTCTCTCTACAAAATGAGCAAGAAGTGCATATTCCAGAATTTGTTGTTCGGTTCTTGGTGCTTCATCCACTTGTCCTAATGTATCCCTAGTAGATTGCTCGCCACGTGGATCTTGCAGAAAGGGACTCAGAATCGCTGCAATAATGTGAAAATGTTGCATTAATTTATTTTTGTTTTTATAATTACAAGTATTTCATTTAAAAAAACATTACAAAGGTGTTTTTTTACCTGGCGTGGGCACATCATGTTCTTCATTATCCTGTCTAGGCTCAACCTGTACAGTGTGACATCTACATGCTCTATAGTTGAAATATGGAGAAGTACAATTAATGTTCACCATATGCAATTATCTATACAAAACAGTAGAATATTAATAAATTCATTATCAAGAATCGAGACATGTTCTTCGACTGGTTGGTGTACATCATCAAGATTAAGGGGATGATTTCTTTCCCGCTCAAAATAGAATAAATATTTTATGTTAATTATTTATAACGAATAGATTGCACGACAATTAATAAATTTTCATTAAACTATAGAGTTTTTATATACCTGTGCACTAGATGAATCACTAGAAGATAGTGTATTCTCAGACAAGCTTTTTTGACGTTCAACAATAGCTTCAAAGCCATCTTGGAATCCAAGCTTCAAGTCTTACTCAATGGGCACTTCTTTGAATCATTTGGCCTGCATATTGGCATAACGTAATTAATTTTACATTTTGCGCTGGATTAAAATGAAAATAATTTTCTATTTATTATTTGGATGTAGTATCACATTTTTGATACTTACAATTCATGCCACTGAATTCGAATAACCACCAGGCCCAAGCTTGTGTTGACCAATTTTATCCAGTCGTGCCTTTGTGGCCTTTGATGTGTCTGATAGACTAATCAAGTGTTGAGTTACTTTAGATGTTCCAAATTTGATATAAAAAATAATAATAATAAGGCTTACTATTACATTGTGGAAAGTATTGCATACCTCCCTATGCCTGGTGGTATCTTTGATGCTTTTCTCATAGCCCTCTCTTTTCCATCTACCACTAGGGATTTCCACTCCCTTGATGGAATCATTGGAGGGAGCTCATACCTAGGGTTCTTTTCTAGGTCAATCCTATATTGGCCTCGGACAATCTCCATATGTTCTCCAACCTTCTTTAGGACCTTCGTTGTATCGAAGGTATCTTTACCGAACATGCCAACCAACCAATTAATCATCTCATCCTTTAAATATTTTGTTCGTCTGTCCCACCTTGTGCGGATGGTGGGCCCAAAGATATCCAAGGTCAAATTATTTAGATTTTTATAAAAAACATCATTTCCTACAAAACAATCATGCCATCATTAGTATAATTTTTTTTTTATTGTTATATTACAATAAAATTATAAAAACTAAATTAAACAATTTATAATTACCTTGAATATTCTCTATATTTATTGGAATGATTTCCTTGTTCACCAAAATGTTGTCACTATAGAACCCGTGCTAGTGACATGAGCAGATCCAAGAAATGCTTCTTCATCATTAACACTAATGTCAGACTCTTCCTTCACCCCTTCTTCTGCACGATCTGGTGTGTGTCGATCAATAGCGGATGCACCTTCCACTGGCGTCAGGGGTTTTGCAGAACGTATTTTTGATTGTTTAGCTAAAAACACGGGTGTAGTATGTGGTGTACGTGGAGTGGTTTTTTCACTGGGCCCAACACCACCTTCACCACTAGTGTGTGGTCATAGAAAATCCTGTAAATACAAACCATTCAATTATAAGTTTACTATCATATAAAAGTAAAAATTATAAAGTTTTAAATGAATTCATATTATGATTCTGCAACTTACTTTCAAGGCTTGATATCTCTACATCAACACTTGAACCTTTTCTTTAATCTTGTATTTCTGCAGAATTATGAATAGAAGACGAAGCATATCCCCATGAATTTTTTTCAAGGTATTCTCTAGCAGCTTCACCGAGTCTAGAGAAGAACTAATGTCAGCATCATTCAACAAATCATTCACGTCAAAATCTATGGACTGTTGTGTTGTTGTTTCATAATCTGAGTCATTTGTCTGCAACAAAAATATATAAAACATTGCTTACGTGTTGAAGCAAATAGTCTAAGAAAAAAATTATACTAAAAAAAATTATTTATCATGATAGATTCCTAGAATTACATCTAGGTTTACCTGATCTCTGGACGACGATGTGGTTTGATCAACAGTTGGGGACTTTCCTCGATCATCCACCTGCAAAAAAGTAGACAACATTATCATAATGAACGCAATTATAAAAACAAAAAAAATACATAACACAATAAACATTATGCTACATTTTATATATGTGTACAATTTTGAAGTATTTAAATTGTAGAATTACATTCAGGTTTACCTGTAGCACCAATGATGCAGTCGTCTGATCAACAACCGGGTGGCTTCCCTGATCAACACTCTGCATGGAATATAGATAAGATTACATAAACCAAATGGATATACTATTGAAAAAACATCACAACATAATTGTTTGTACATATTAAATTTTTACAATGGCATCGATGTATACCTACCGTCACGAGGCAAGTCTAGTAAAACGTTTTGTGAGCGAGGTTCCCTTGACAGAACCCTGCATCAAAAACATACTAAAAATTACCTAACTAAACCAAAATACTCACTAAAAAAATTTAATAACATAATATTTTGACGTATACCTGTTTCCTTGAGGATGGTGTACTCCTCTCACCAGTTGCTCGGGTGATGTTCCCCCGATCACCTCCCTGCGAAGTCAACATAGGAAAATTAATAAAATTTATAATTATTTGCTAACAAAAAAATCCTAAAGATGTTAAAATAATTAATAAAAGGTTGAGTAAATTGTTGGATGTACCACATCCATAGTAACCGTGTTTGTATTTACTCGATTCAAATTTTAATTAATAAGCAGCTCTTCCCTAGAATCTATTGATTTAATGGCACATACAAAGACACAGTTTCCTTCACGCCCCTCAAATATGCAGTTGGGTTTCTTAAGTGTAGACCCTGGTTGTGTAGTATTTATAAACCCCGCAATATTCTCTGTTGTCTTTTGCCTTCCGTCAATGTACAATGTTTCTCCTTTATTTTGATCTTTGTCTTTCAGTTGTAAATAATTTGCTGACAACCCATATCTCCGCATACTTTGTGGATATTGTACCAGACGCATCCAATCATTGTAGTTGTAAGAGGGTCCAACATACTCCATCAATTTTGTACATCTTCTGTAATCGACCTTTATGCCATCAATGCAAAACAACCCCAATCCATGTAATGACGATGCTGCAATTCTATATATCCTCTCATTCACACAAAAATTAGTGTTGAATTCAGGAAGATTCCTAGGTACCCATTGTTTCACTAGATTCTTGTACCTTAATGGAACCTTGATGTCTCCTATTATCTCATCATCATAGGAACATGACCCCCCTACTGCGAGAAAAAATTCCATGCGTTTATTGAATTTTATTCTGATATTCTGATATCTAGTTGATCTATCCCTTGTAGACCTATTGGATGTCTCACTTTCCTCTAGCCTTCCTAAACTCCCCTCGCTTGAGGAATACTGGTTTGACAAATACCTGTTTGGTTCTACCTGCACCATGGCCGAAAAAACTTGGAAAATAAGAGCAAAATACCGAAAAAAACTTGGATAGAATTATAAGCATGACATAATAGTGATATCAAGTGGTTCCATAGCTAATGCGTCAATCAATTTATCTCAAATACAAACTATGTTTTTGACAAAATTTGTAGGTGTAGCATTTTTAATTTATTTTGTTTCCTCACCAAAAACATTAAAGACCCAGTTTACGGATCTCAATATATATAATAAAATCATTTGCTAAGATTTTGTAACTTTTTTTTGGAAAAAAAAAATGTGTTCCTTCATATTCAATAGTGAATCAAAGGTAACTTGTACATAGTCCTGACAATAAGTCATTCCAGATGCGAGTGGAGATAATTATCAAAAACTTTCCCAAGGGGAGGGATGTAACCCACAATACCAAGATGACTGAAGTAGCAATACCACAGGGACAACATAAGGATCCCAAATAGCTTATCCAAGGAGGCATCGAGGGTGGAGAAAACACACCCCTGGGGAATGAAAACAAAATATATTTCCCCAACTAAAGCAATAAAGATTCTAATGTATCCCATAGTCGAAAGTACAAACAAAAGACTATTCCACATAAATAAAAAAAAGCTTTTAAAAGAGTTGTCTAATGCCTTCCTCAATGATTTCTCCTTCTAAAAGTTATGAGAAGGAGAGGAGGCCAGCCTTCATATTCAATGCTTCCTTGGATAAAAGGTCCGCACTCATATTGTGCTCCATGTAGACATGCCTAAAGTCATATAAACCATGAATTGAATTCGTCGGTAGTATAGCATATATGTCGACTTTAATGGATATCCGATGACAAATTTCACTACATAAATGTTGGAAATCTGATGAAGTCTCCTTCATAGAGGTCAAAATTTCCAATATGCAACATGTAGTGGTAGATTCTAGTTTTTCAATATGCCACTCATCCACTCATCCATGGAAAGCATGAAGAGAAACTAGGGCTTCATCCTAAACACTCACGACAACTATAGAAATTCCTAATGGGATAGGGAATCACCCTAAACCCTCATGGAAGCCTCCTATACACTTCTAGCATCATTATATTCGTATCTAAGCAGACATAGAAGACACCAATAGCATAAAACCTATTCAGGAAGAGCTACTATTCTCAAGGGAAGCACCTTATCTATCCACAGACAGTCATGGGAAGCCCAGTATTGGTTCAGACAGTCACGGAAAGGCTTAGAATAGTCACATGCAAGAACCATGCCATTCTAGACTGTTAGGAGAAGATCCGGGCAGCCTATATTATATTTGGGTAGGATAACCTTGACCATTGGGATCTCATCTACATTGTAGGGAAGCCTCAACATTATTATGGAAATGAGACTCTTTCAACCAATTGCTACAAAATACCAAAGCAACACATTTATCAAAAATAGTAGTTTTCCAATAAGATGCACCTTTTCTTTTCTAATGCATTTTTAGTGTATGTGGTTAGGACAAGGAGTTGCATGCTAGTAATGATTGATAGAGTATTTTTGAACTTTATATATAAGCTATATCTAGTTCAAAGTTCCTCATTTATAAGTCATTTTTATTTTAGAATCTAAAACGCTTAAACAAAAGGTTCTTTCTTTGGTTTTTAGAATTTACATTCGGGAATCCAGTTCCTTTTCATTTGCTGCCCCAAAAAGGAAAGAAAAGACCCTAAGAAGGTAAGCTTTGTATCTTGTCTTACTTAGTTAGTTTGTGCAAGTTCTAGTATAATTTAACTTAGAATTTTGCTGGCTTTGTAGTGTTGTCCCAAAGACACTCGTAAAGTGTTTTAGGGTGTTTTTTAGTTTTTGTCAAGAAGGTAGAGAGGCACCCTACTCAAATCTCGAAGATTTCGATAACCAAGAGCCTCATTCCTTCTTCTACCTTTTCTAGTTTGATCGAAAAAATCCAGAAAACTTGTAAGCCTTATGGATCCTCTTTATAAAAGACCAAAGGAAAAACTCGGAATTTCTAGCTAGTGGATGTTAATTAATAAAATACATTTGAATTTTTGTACCATTCCTTTTTATTGTAAGATTAACAAATATTATCTAATAAAAAATCAAGTAGTTGGCAAGGTTGTCCTATCTTAAAATAACGTTTTATAGCTTTTCTTTTGATGTTGCTTGTGTATGACTTTTCTTTTCATGTGTTACTAAGCTTTCTACTTCTTTTGTTTTTTATTTCTTTTTCTTTTCTTAAAAGCCTCCTATATATTTAATAGAATATTAAAAATTTCCCAAGGAGTTTGGCAACTAAAATACATCTACTTACGCAAGAGAAATGGACCTCGAGGTGTGAACTATTAAACAAGCCCTTCCTTTCTTCTAAGCTTCTATGACAGAGGGGTACTACATGTCAGTCAACCAGGACTTGCAGTTGGCCCCAACAACTTATTGATGTCTTGGGGAAAATTGAATCTTGATCGGTGGCATGATATGCCACCATATTCACTACTGGACCATGGACCCATTGATGAACTTTCTATTTTTAAATTACTCAACAAAAGTGGACATTAATTATCCCAATAGTTTTTAATGTTGATTTCCCCCATGTCCAAACCAGATATGTACTTGCAGAACTGGCACAAGATGAATGCTCTTTCATGGTATGATACATGGATTGAGAAATAATTGTTTTAACAACAATAGCTTGTGTAGCATACATTCATCAAACCTTCAGTTGTTCAAGGGGATTTTGTGTTGTCTTTGTTAATATTATGTTTTAAAAGATATATTCCTGAATCCCAACACTCGTATATCTTTCTGTCCAGGTGGAATAAAGGAAAGGATTTTTGAAGCAAAACGACGAAAAATTGAGGTATGCAAATGTTGATTATAATTCTAGTTTGTGATGGTATTTCCAGATATTAGATTTTTATTGCACACTCAGTCTTTTAGGAAAATCAAGACAAGTCTTGATTTTAGTTAGGCACTCTTTAGAAGTTGGATGTATTATACTGAATAGTCAACATACTAAGAAATGAAATAAATTTATATTTTGTGATTCATTTGGAAATGGGTTAAAATTTCTTTTAACAACCAAATTTTTAGCTGTGGATCCAATCTACAATCTATTGCATTTTCGAATTCTAATAGAGACACACGGTTTACAATTAAATTTGGAGGATGAAGAGAGTTGCATTGCTCGTCACCTCCCTTTCTACCCTAGCCACCATTTCCTGCTCTTTTTTTGCATAGAGTAAAGGCCATGGAAGTGTCTCCTATTTATTGAAGTAGACTCCTTAGGCTTTCCTAAGGATCCTAGTTCTTCATATCCACCAAAACTAGAAACAAATTATGCCCACATAGTCCCTGTTGGTAGGGTTGTGAAGAAGGTGTCTTTTATCTCTGCCACTAATATCTTGGATTTGGAGCCTAGGCTTTGTAGTGTTGTCCCAAAGACACTCTTAAATTGTTTTAGGGTTTTTTACTAATTCTTGTTTTTTTTATTTTTTGTCAAGCAGGTAGAGAGGCACGCTGCTCAAATTTTGAAGATTTCGATAACCAAGAGCCTCATTCTTTGTTCTACCTTTTTGGCCACTTTTCCTAACTCATGTGACCTAGCATCACGGTCCACAAGCCATATCTAGCCACATGGCCCTTCCTGGAAGTCGCATATACCCACTTGGTCCTTCCTAGGAGTTGGCACCTACCCACTTGGTCCTTCCACCCATTCAGGCCTTGCCTGAACTGCTGAAATTTGGGCCTACTCGCCATCCCTACAGGCTTAGTCAAGTGGGGCAAGAACTTGGATCCCCACCGAATTCCTTTCGGGTGTCATAGCCATGGTTGCTAACCAACTGAAAAATAAATAGCCAAGGATGACTTCGCCAGGGACTTCTATCTTGGACGAAATAACTTGCAGACTAATAATGTTCTCATTATTCCCATCTTTAGAGATAACCCACACACTGAAGGTCATAGCAACTACTTTATCCATAAGAGCTACTTGCCATGGCGCACCCCAACCCATATGTAACTAGTGTTGAAGTAGCACGACCAAGTGATGTTGGCTCTAGGCGCGCCATTATTTTATAAGAGGAGTATTGGTTCACATGCCATCCTGACTTGTGCAGGTGCATCATTACGACAAGACCCTCCTCTGGTCCACCAAATATTCCTCTTAGATTTGCTATTATTAACTCTTTCATCATTTACCCGTATGAACAGTCATGATTGAGTATTGATGTGATGGTCGGTCGCCATCATAGAGTTTCCCGCACATGATGAGCTAGTCATTCCATCCAGGGTGATGTCCTGTCGTGAGCGCCACTTCTTTCTTGAATATTCATGCATTTGACGGTCTGTTGGTGTCTTCCAATTGTCTTCTAGTGACCTCTAGTTGTCTCTTAGCTGGTTTGTTGGAGAGCTTACAACGCATCATTCCTCAACGCATCATTTCCTTGGCCTCTTTCTTTTTGAGCACGTGCCTTGGCCTTATGGGGCCACACTGCAGTCATCACAGTATGGTTTTAATCAACTGTTGTTGATCATACCAGCAACTGGTGTTCCGGCCAGCTTATGCAGTTTTACCACACCTACTACAGTAATGTGCGCAACCACATATGGGACTATCCAATGTGTTTTGAGCTTACCTAGGTGCTTGAGGAACTTGTTGTCATACATCAGAACAAGTCCACTAACCTTGAACTATTTTGTTCTGATGTGGCAGTCATGCCATGCTTTCTGCTGTTGTTTTTCCACGTTTTGATGGAATCCCGCACTGAAGCATTCTTCCTCCATTTGAATCAGCTACGCAAGTATTTCTTCTATGGTGTTGGTATCTGTCATTTCTATTAGAAAAACAATTTGTAGGCTCGACACAATGTATTCCATGGGCATGACTGCTTCTTGGCCATAGACTAACATGAAAGGAGTGTATCTAGTTAATCATTTGCATGTTGTTATGTAAGCCCATAATATTGTTGAGACTTTCTGGTCCCAGTCATCTCTATGCACATTACAGAACTTGGTCAAGGCATTCTCCAGTATCTTGTTGAAGGCCTCTACAGTTCCATTTGCTTGAGGATGGTAGGGTGTTGTCTTCTTGTGCTAGATTTATAATTCTGCAGTCAACTCAACAATTAGCCTATTTACAAAATGTGTACCTTGGTGTTGAGGCCTAGAAAATCCTAGGTAACAACAGTAGGGATTCTCCCCACTAAACATTCCCAAATAGTTCGTTATTGTTTGTATGGGGAATCTGTCCGGTTTATGGTCTGGCTATCGTAGTTCAAGTAACGGTTTAAGCTTGCTTTACCGGTTGCGGCTCGGTCCACCATTTAAGTATTTTTTGTTTTATTTTATATATGATATGCAAGTGCCTAATTTAAGTACAATCGATAGAGATAACGAAGAGTTCACAATGTGATGCACAGGTTCTTACCTCTCATCTTATTACCCCTTTTGCTTCTAAATCACAAACAGATAACAATTATGCTAAGCTAACTAACTCTATCTACCTATCCCTAGGGAGAAAGATTATATTTAATGATGAGTAATTTACTGTAAAACATGCATAAAGAATATTATAGATAGCTTCTCATAATTCAGAATACATGAATGTACGAAGAAAGATAAACAAAGATATAGTTCATTATTGGTTAAAACATTCATTACTCAAACTACTACATAAGTTTTATAAAAATAACATGAAATCATTGATAAAATGGAAGTAATTCATAAGTCAGAACAATCTCACAGTTCGTAGAATAATCTGAAACAAAAATAATTCGACATTCAACCAATCTATAGCATGCATTTGAAACTTCACATCTTCTTCTCCAGCAGAAACTATGGCCTCTTTATTATAAAATGAAGTAGTTCTTCTTACAATAAAATTCACAAAAAGATAACATGGAAAATCCCTTTCTAACATCTACTTCACCTCTACTTATACAAAAAAACAAAATGACTCCTGAGTTACCATCTAGCCTTTTGGGATTCCTCGACTCTTCCTTTACAAAACTTTGTCCTCTAGTGCATGCACTTAGAAAAGGAATATATACAAAATATTAAATAATCTTCAGTTTGTGAATAAGAAAAAACTAAGTAGGCCCAGCTGATGTCTTGAAAAAAATACCCCAAGCTTGTGCTTTCTCGCTGATGACCTGGAACTCTGCAGGTTCCAATACATGAACTGCCACCTCATGCTTTGACAGTTCAGATTCAATTTCCTTCACCTTGGGTGTACTCTAACTCAAATATTCTCCCAACTTGAGTTTGTGACCTGATGCTTGTATAATCCAAATCTTGATGTCTTCATCACTAACAGCTTCGATCTTGGATATCTTTTCCTCTCCTTTTTGCAGCATCTCTTGCAAATTCTTCAAATGTTCTTCTCTAACTGGGAAAACCTGATCTGGGGAGTCTGTTAGAATCGTGCACTGATTGTGAACCAGATGTATGCCTTTGTAAAATTCAGCACACTTCTCAATAGTTTTCTCAATGGTGGTGTTTAATCTGATCGTCATTCTACAACCAAAATTCAATATGGTTGCCTCCATTTTAAGACTTCCTGCATATTTTTGAGGCATGTTAGCTGGAAAGGTTGAATGGGTTTCTATCCATGCTGACTGATTTTTTAAAATCTCTACCGCATCTAATAATCTTCTCCAGAATTGTGTTGAGATTATTTCTAGCTCTTTCAATCTGTCCTCGATTTTCTTAACTCCATACATTTCCCTTGCAAGGCTCAACAACAACTGATTTATCTCTTTTTGTAGCATCGAGGCTAGATTCCGGAATGGAGTGGTGTCCATCTGTTTCTCCTTTTCCACTTGCAGTTGTTCTCCAAGTAAAATTTTTTGAGATTCTAGCTCCTATACTCTTTTTCTCATTGTATCTCCTTTCTACACTGCTTCCATGACCTGCCTCTTGAGGTCTTTCTTCTCTCCTTCAATGATGTTCACTGATAATACTGGAGCATCCTTGTTGGACTGTAAAGTTTGGCATGCTTCTTTCAACTTCTTAATCTCACTGAGCATCTCTTCATGCTTCCTCTTCAAAGTTTGACCTTCACCTCTTTCCCTTTTTAGGGTTTCTTTCATTTGATCAATTTTCTTCTGATATTGTTCCAAATCAGTCATGATTTTGTCAACGTTGTCCTCATTGGCTAAGGTTGAGGCTACACCTGCCCTTGCCATAATTATCAGATATTTGTCAGTCTTGTGAACAATTGTCTTCTCAATCACCATAACTCCCTTCTTTTCTCTAGTGTCCACTTTCTTCTCCGTTCTCTTGATAATTCTTTTTTTAGTTTTGTCATAAAAGATGGTATTCAAATCAGCCACTTCTTCTTCTTTGGATGGAATAAAATGGATTAGTTCAATCCCTAATGTCGGATCTGGATTTCCTTCTACTATGCTGCTAGATGGGCTAGAGGATTCTACCATATCATCATAAGACTGAGTTTTCTCCAGATTTGCATGATCTTGTTCCTCTTTCTCCTTTTGTCGAAGCTCTTCAACTACTTTCTATGCATGTTCTTCTCCTTTATTAGTTGCCTCTACTCTTGACCTCTCATTCTCTTCCTGCCTTTTCTGAGCTTCTTCTTCTTGATTCTTTTTCACAATTTCCTTTTCTATTGACCTTTTCTCGGCTTCCTCTTTGGCTTTTCTTTTTTCTTCTTCTTCTGCTTCCAACCACTATTCTACCTCTTGTGATAATCTGAGTGCCTCCTCGTCTTTTCTTAGCAGCTTCCTCCTCTTGCTTCTTCTGTTGCTCAATATATTTTCCCTTTCCACCTAATGTATTTACCTTTTGCTTAAATCTCCTCCTCAAAGCTATCATATTGCTTGCATTTCAAAAAATTTCTTCATCTTTATCCCAATAATTTGCGTACTCAAAATGCACTCCTGCTGCAGCACAATAATTAGCAACCTTATCCTTGGAATCATTCCTATGGAAACTCATCTCTCCAAAGTAAAAGTATTCTAATTCCTTTACAAATTATGATGCACTCTTCACTTTGGAGAACTTATAGCTCCCTATATAAAACAAGACTGGGGGATACACAACTTTCTTATGTTCAAACAGGAAATTAGCAACTCCATCAATATAAAGTTGCCTTACTACTTCCTTATGAATAACATAATTTGTAGTGTATTTTGGCAGAAGAGAAGGGGCCCTCGTTCCGATAAACATCCTCAAATACAGACCTTCCTCTGCCAGGTAATAATGCCCATTATCTTGTACAATCTTCAAATATTCTTCATACATGCAATCACACTCGGCAAGGAAGATAAATCTATATAATGGCATTATGAATTCTTCACAGACACTTTTATAGTGATTGAAATATTTTTGGGCCCATAACAAATGACATGTAGCATAGATAGGAGGCTTAGCCTTATCCTATTGGTACTTCAGAGCTAGGAATGACTGTGTGCATAAGATACAGTCGATCAAAACTTAGATCATATAGAACTCGAATTTATTTTGTGAGACTCCCCTCAGTGTTGCACTTATGCATGAAGACATACTACTAGACACTATTTTTTCCCAGTTGAAGATGGTGCCTTGAGTGGCCACGAAGAAGATTACTGGTACCCAACTCAGTTTGAAATTATTTCCATTTTCTCTTCCAAATATCCTATTCAACATCAATGCTATCAATATGTAGGGAGTGCAAAGGTTTGCTGTTTCATAATCCCCAGAAGGCCTTGTATGGAAATTCTTTCTGGGAATCATTATTCTTTTTACATTGTCCAAAACATATAAATTAATATCTTTCAACCATCCTTCAGTTAAATAGGTCTGGGGATTCGGTAGCTTGTAGGCCATGGCTACATAAGCTCGGCTATAAGCAACATAACCCTGTCCTTCAGTATTAGCCAAAATCATCTTTGTTACATCATCCCTCGGGAGGACCCAACCTATTACCTTTGAACATGGAAAGAGTTCTGGACATGTGGCCACCTTCATGATTGATGATCTTTCCATATTGGCATATATGGGTAAATCTTCCAATATGGCGTCTAGGATGCTTTGATTGGTGATCATTCGGTAGATTCCCCCCCATTTGTATTCAGGTTTGATACCCGTGACTGCTTTGGTATCTTCATATATAACCTTGACTTGGGTTATGATATCTATCTCTAGCTCTTTGTCTGTAGCTTTCACCTTCTTCTTTTGTTTCCGAGGCATGTTGCTATATGGATGATGAGCCTGTGTTGATCATACAACAACATGTTAGATTCAATCTATTCCCAACATATAACTCTATTTTGATAAATTATATATTAAACACAAAACTTATTTTAACCATAAATTTCTTTACCGTATCATCATAATACATATTGATCAAAACTTTTTTTACACCCTAAGCCACACTCTCTTGTAGTGAAAAATAAATAGTAGGATTAAGCTTTCAAAGGCGGGATGAAAATAGGGTCACAGGAAAATGCCCTGCCCATGGACCCTAAGGCCCTCACCACAGTAACAAATTTCTGCGAGCATATAGACATTAATCCTATTGATGAGAAAAGAGCAACGCGGAGACACCAAGGGAAGAAAACCTCATGAGTAACCAGGGTTTTCACCCTAACTGTAAATCCCTCCAATGACATTTTGAAAAAATGCCTCTTCCAAATGGCCAATAGCTACAGTACTTCCACACTCTGATTGAGGAAACGAGGGAGTGGTGTAGATGACGAAACGCTCATCTGCCCACTGCCCTCCCTCTATCAACAAATGTCAGGAAAGAACTCATAGCAGGAGCTGGGTGACAACGGCTGGGGCAAGAAAAATACTTGGGCTATAGCTGACTCAAGAATGAAATTTTGTAAAACAAATCCTAAACTTAAAGCCTAAAACCCCCCACAAAACCGAGAAAGCCTAACCAACCAAAAGCTACAACATACACCGCCAATAAAAAGGATAAATCAACGAGTAAGATCCTACCTAGACTTGCTGATACGACCTGGAAAAAGAGCATGGTCCCTACTGGCTACAATGCTCCGTCGACTGACATCTCTACTTTCTCCAAATGGCTTAAAAATATCGTGAAACAATGACCATGGAAAAAAACCCTTGTCGACTTAAATAGGATTTGAACGCGGGAACCCTATTAGATCCAAAACATATAAGAACTGCTCCTTCTAGTGGATGTGAAGGCCTTGGGTGGATGAAAACAACAGGCTCGGTGTCTATTGGACGATTTAAACTAATACGCCGAGACAGATAAAAAATTCTTTGACAACTAATTGGCAAGCCAAACCACAAATACCGCACCGGTATCGAAACAAACTTTGGGAAGACATCGGCTGTGCATCGGACTATACATCCGAAAAATCAGCCAGAACAATCACTAGAATATCAGAACACTCAAAAAATTCCAGTTGAAATGGCGGATAGAACAATACAAAAAATTTAGCGGAGATCAAAACAGGAAACAACTAGGGATACCCGATGTGTCGGAAAAGATTTGGACTAAGCATCCGGGAGCATCAACAAGTATTATCCGATATGATAGACCAAGGTACACCCAATGCGTCAGAAGGAATTTAGATAGACCTTTTCGGAAGTGCTTTACAAAGAGATTCGGGTGACTAGATCACTACGCTTCCAATACGTTGGATGAACTTTCAAGAGTGCATTCGATACATCGGGTAAGAAAAAAGAAAGCTTCTTTTGCAAAAACTTAAGTCATGAAACCAATCTTGTGAGATAAAGATAGTCTTTCAAATCCTTCTAAAAAACTAAAAGAGTAAGGGGGCCCTAAAAATCAAATTTTTTTGGGATGATAGTTGCAGCCGCAACACTTGGTCGCTGATAAGGATCTTCGAGCAACCAAATCTTGTCACCACATTTTCAAAAAGAAACTTCGCCGCAATTGCGGCTGTGCAGTCTTTCACAGGTGTCGATTCCACCCATCTTGCCAAGTAATATGTAGCAGTTATACTGTAGCACACATCAGTCCATTTCCAGAGACATGATTGTAATTCCCAGAAAAACAATTCCACGAAAGAGTATTTGGAGTGTGAAGAGCCTTGTGAACTAGAAGCCTTGTGAATGTTGGATTGCAAAACCCATAAAAAGTAATTTATTATCTGCCTAATTGTTTGTGTAGATAAATTTTTCATTACTGTGCGGGTATATCTACTTCCAATTCATCTATTACTGCTCTTTAAGATTGCAGTTCAAAGGTCTTACTTGAACTCCTGTAACTCCCTAGTTCTGAGTTTTGCTTAGACAGGTAAGATCCTGTCTTAAGCTAGTCCTGACTGAAAAGTATTACATGACCTAAGGAAAGGTTGTAAGCTAGGTCCTCCAATTGAAATAAATGGATACATTAATATTTATTTCCATGGAGGTCTTAATCAGATGAGAAGAGATGTAAGTATCTAAAATAACAGATAAATTCTGAGTTGACGTTGATTTTTTTCTAAAACAATCCTTCTTATATTAACAATAAAAGCACAAAGTTCTAATTGACTCACGGTTATATAAAGGACAAGAAAAATGTACTTGAGATAGATTGAGCTCCAGGATCACAACTATTACAGCATAGATTAACGAATATATATATATATAGATATATATATATATATATATATATATATATCCTCATTCCTAGCCATATCATATCTATGCAACTTGGACATAAATGAATGACATTCTTAATACTTATGCTCTTAGGCCAAAATTGTTGTGGTTTCAAAAAGCTCATATTTCCTACAAATTACGCTATTTAGGTAATAAGCAACACAAATTGTGAATGAGAGAACTTCATCCACAAGGAATAACATGGTCATTTTCACCTGACTCTGAGAAGCAAAATGTATCTAGTACTTTCATAGATATTAGCAAGAAAATATTCCTTTAGTAAACTATTTTTGTAGTTAAGAATGGTGTTTGCAGCATCATTGTAATGAATGAATGATAAAATACAGTGGTCTCAAGAGCAGCTATACACTTTGAGTGAATATTAGGATGCAAATGTTTCAATAATGCATATATTTTACAATTTAAAATATTATTTGGCCTTCGAGTGTTTGATTTGTTGAAACTAAGAGTGAAATATTCACATTGGCCACAACACACATTATTTGTAATTTTATTGTATATTTCTATTTATTTTTTAGGCCAACCAATTCAACGCAATATAGGCTATCTACCCCTCCTTGGGGAAAGCTCCCTACCTCTTTAGTTGTGTATAAATTCATTATTTGACTTTTGTATTTCTACAAATTGTGATCATTAATTCATGAATCATAAGTCAAAGATAATATTACTTCTTGGTCTCCAAAAGGATTAGGAAAAGTCAATATATTAACTTTTGTTGGATTTTTGAGATGGCTTGTCATTAATTTATGTTTTTGTCTAGATCTGTAATTCACTTTCTTGAGTTTCAGATTCATTGAGGCCTGCAAAAACATACTGGCCATCATGTATAGATAGTTAGTGCAAGCACAACTTTGCATTGCAACATTATCTTCTAAACTTAACCAATGTGTGACATGATTCAATGCATTCTTTCCAATTATATTGGCATTTAAAAGCCTTCTTTAGCATTTAGTTGCACATAAAAATTTCTTCTTGTCTCCTGATATTTGAAAATAATATATAGTCAATATAATGATCTCCTGATTTTATATTCTTATACATGTTTTGGTTAGAAATATGGTTTATGAGGTGATAATCTTGGGAGGGTAGGATGGAGGAATAGTAATTTGTGGATTACTCAAAGGAGGCCGAGGAAGTTTTCCTAAAACCAAATTTTGGATGTAGGGATGAAGTACTAAAACATTGGAAATTCTTGAGGGTATCACATAAAAAAATTGAAGAGGCTTGTGACTCAAAGAAGCTAACGTATTTTAATTCCTTGGCACCTCCCCAAAGCCCTAACCCTAAGCTTGACCCTAGCACTGTGGAGGTATATGTTGTAAAATTTTTGTTTCCCAATTATGCCAAGAAATTTTATTTTTATGTACTCATGCCACCACCTATTATTATAGGTTTCCAATTATTTATACCTAGGTTTCTATTTTCTAAATTTTGCTTCACAATCTTCATTGGTTTATGGATCAATTTGTGTTGTTTTTCCTTATGTTGACCCAATTTTTATGTTTTCTTTATATGCCATGCAACACAAAAACTATCCAAACCCTTGTATAATACTTTAAAAAACAAAAACCAAATACAGATCTCAAAATAAAAGCTATTTGCATGGGTATCTAGGGGGTAATTTTCGAGGACATTTTCAGGCCATGACCATTCAAAGGTGATTTTCATGTATTATGGGCAGCATAACAATTAGGAAAGGATCAAAACTTAGACCTTGGCTTGAAAGACGAATTCTGGGCCAGTTTTGTAGACTGAACCAGCATTCTGTGCATAGTTACAATAGAAAGTCAACTTGTTGTATAGGTTTTGGGCATCTTTGCACAATTCTGGGTGTGAAAACAACCTCAATCTTCATTCACATGCATATTTTAGGGATAAATTAGCTGTAAATAGTCATGACAATTACCCTAAGATGAATTTTGGGATACATGAAGACTAAACAACAGTAAAATATGCTTTTGGGCATAATTTCACCTAATATCAGTCATATGGATTGTTCTAGGTGCCTCTCTAATGTAATTTGTGTGAAAATGGAAAGTTCTGGGTGCCTTAAACCCAAATTTCCTAGTTTTAAGTGGATCTGCGTGTGATACAATGGTATAAGGGCTAGTTTTCGAGCACACTCGTTGTAGCAGTAACTGTAAAAGCGGGTTGATCCACTTTAGAAGTACATGTTTATTGGGAATTAGGGAAGTTCATGGTAGTGACTGTCTCTTAATGAGTAGACATCCACACTCCAAGTGAAAACATGTTTCTCTACTTGGAGAAGGAATAAAGCAATTTCTAATAAAACAAAGAATAGGATGTGACACAGAAGAAGTCTTTACCTTTTCCAAGTGTGGGGGAAATGTTTCTTTTAGAATCATACATAAAGTTATAAATTATTGATATAGGTGAAAATGATGTAAGGTTACTTCCTATACCTATGTACAAGACTGTTATACTTATAATCCAAGCAACCACAATTCAAATTTTAAAAAAAATCACTAGACAACACATCAGTCCCGGTAATCAGTCAAATGAAAATTTTACATGGAGTTTTTTTTACTTTAAAAGAAGCATACCTCTCTCTGACATAATGCACCCCAAATTATGAAGGAGAAACCTATGACCAATAGTATGAGATTGAATTATTGTATTCATAATATCTATTGGATACAAGTGCAACCAAAGGTTTACAAACATTCTAGCCAATGCGCATGCCAGAAACCTTAGGGATAATTCAAGTGGTTTGACTTTTCATGCCAAATTCAGAAGGAGGTCATAAGATCAAATCTATGAGGCCCTTGGGGTCAGGAATACATGTCTGCCGACAATATTTACCCCAGGATCCATGTGTGGAATGTGAAGAACTGGCTAGAGGTTTTACCCAAGGAATTTTTCAATGGAAAACTATATATATATATCATTTTGGTTTGAAAGTCTTTTTGTTGTGGAATTTTTTATCCTTGTTAAATAAAAAGAATTTCCACAAAGAGATGTTGTTGTCCCTACTTTCGATGTACCCGTATTTGAGTAATGTTGGAATTCTCAAAATATTTGGAGTCGATAGGGGACTTCCAAAGAGCCATAAAAAAATGGGGGATGGAAGAATATATTGCTTTTGCACCAAGAAATAGTAAATTGTGGATTACAAATGCATAATGGGTCTATGCAACAACCAAAAAATTGATTTTTGAATGATTATGTAGGTTTTTTCAATGTAATGGCCCCTTTTCATGGATTTAATTGGAAAAATTGGATAGAATACCAATGGAATTGACATAAACCAAAAAAAAAGGTAGGAAAGATAACAGAACTAAACTATAGAGAAGTAAAAATGAGAATAGTAGTCTAAGAAAAGATAGTTTTACTGAGTTTTGATGCACTAAAATAAAAAAAGGAGGGTGTCAACACACCTATAGATTGCTCGAAACTATTGGATTTGAGTTCTAGGAGAATTCTAGGATGGAAAAATATCCTCAAGAAGGAAGAATCATATCAACCTAAAGAGACCCTAATATTAAGACTTTGATACCAAATTATTTGAGCACAGGAAATAAAATGAGAAACATGGCTAAAAATCCTGACATTGTTCTCTCTCAAATAATTGATTCAAAAATGGCCCAAGAGCATAAAACCTCCTACAATGTTGGAACATCTACTTCATGGATTTCCATAGAGAATAATATTGAAATCCAAGGTGAGACAAATGTACATTAAAAAAATACTCTTATTGAATCCCTTGTTGCAATAATCATTCCAAATTCACAAAAGAGTTTGATGATAGCATTTTCTATGTTAGTCTTATTGTCTTTGCAGGTATGCGATGGTATAGATGTTGCTCGTCTACTCAAAGCAACATTAGCCCTGCCAAATTTTGAAACAGCCTCATGTTAGAATGATACAAGGTAGAGAACAAGGTAGCGAACAATGTCTGACGTGATACTAATTTTTTGGAAATGTTTCACCGCACAATGAGAATGTTTAGAATCTTCTTTGAAGTTTTACAAGCGAAAAAATATTGGCACCCTTGTTTCAATGGTTATGTAAACAAAGTGCTAGGAAACAAATATGACAATTCTATGAAGCAAGGGAAACTGAAATTAACAACATGTGTTATTAAAGGATTACCATATAACCACATAAAATAGAGGAATTCAACTACTTTCAACCATTAAATCCAATTAAGATATAAACATCATTAGACTTAGAACTAGAGAACTTTGGGTATCTCATTACATAGATCCTTGAAAATAGGGCAGGCCTTTCAAATATGTTGTGATGAATTTGTACCAGGTTTTGAAGACCAATTGGTCTTCATCATTAGTTTATCCCTTATAAGTTTGTATCCCCAATTGGCCATTGTGGAATGCTCAACCATGGCCCGTTGTATTCAGTGATTTGTTTCTTAAGGTCACTTGGTAGCTGGAACTGCAAGCTAGGGTATGCTCTAAATTTGATTCTATCTATAGAAAATAAGATAGGGTTAGGGAAGGGTATGCACTAACTTCCTTAAATAAACCTATTATGTGATATCCTTAGCACCCCATACATCCAGAATAAACAACCCGAATCTTCATTGTTTGTTTGAAAGGTTGGTCCAGAATTTGAAACCTTTCCAGACTAAATTAACGTTTGTTTGTTTATAAACCTACTTACAATTAACCTACTTACATACCAAAGACATTGCTTCTCTTGAGTTTTTTCAGCAGGAATTAGTATTGAAGATGCAGTAAATCCGTTAGCATCCCATGAAGAGAAATTGCAGACAACTCATGAAGATAAATTTTAGAGAACATTGTGAACACTGTCAACAAAAATCGCATACAACCATACTGAAGCCATGAAGCCCTGTCAGAGAAATCGCATGCAGCGCCCAATACACAAATCATGTTGAGAGATAAAAATTGCAGAAGGTACATTAGAGGAAATTTCAACTCAAAATGGGCCTTTTAACTTTTACTCAAATTCCATGTCATCATGTGTTATCCAATGAATCTGCTTTAAATTTGAAATACTGTATAGGTCTTAAATACTTTTTTAATATAAATTTGAGGATAGGTATCATAAAAAAAACTACTTTTTTTGTTTGTATTTTTGACATATCTCCCTGTGTTTTTACTCAAATTTCGATCGGGAGAGCTCGTTGGATGCAAAATTAAATTCTGTATCCAACGAGTACCCACTTGGCATACTTTTGACAGACCCCACTACCCAAAAAACAAGAAATACCTGAAAAAACAGAATGATGATGTCATCATTCTATTTTTTCAGGTATTTCTTGTTTTTTGGGTAGTGGGGTCCGTCAAAAGTATGCCAAGTGGGTACTCGTTGGATGCGGAATTTAATTCTGCATCCAACAAGCTCTCCCGATCAAAATTTGAGTAAAAACATAGGGATATATGTCAAAAATACAAAAAAAAAAGTAGTTTTTTTTATTTTCTTCCTCCAAAATTAATAAATATTATTTTATTATTTTAACTATTATTTTATTAGTTCATTTTAGGAGGCCCATTTTGAGTTGAAATTTCCTCTAATGAGTGCAGAAGCTTCCAATTTTTGACATAAAAATATAACCTCATCTATTTATAACATTGTCATTTTGCATGTCAACGCGTAGATCAAAAAGACCCGTGAGATGCTGCTTATAAGCTTGGTGTTGTTGAAATATTGTAACTTCGAAGAATATTCTATATGTATTTCTTTGTCGTCCCCGATGGTCCTACCGAGAGAACCACTTGTATTACTTTGTACCCCGATGCTCCTAATCGGAAGAACTAATAAGAGTCATGAGGCAGTCCCCTCTAATTGTAAAGGTGGCTCATTAGCACCCCAGTGTGGTTACTTGAGCCTACATGTGTAACTCGAGCCTACATGATTAAATCGATCCTACATGACAGATGAGTTAACTTAAGTGAACAAATGAATATAAATAGAGGTGTAGTGCTCCTCATTTGGAACACACACTCTCACTTGTGTAGCGCATTAGTGGAGAAGAGAAGTAGCTGGAGAAGGAGGAGGATCATGCTTTGATCTCCTTGCTGGTTTTATCTTTTATCTTTTATCTTTTTGGGGCATCTATATTGAGGAAGATTTTGCTGGGTTTTTCCCTTTAGGGTTTTCCCAGGATAAATCTTTGTGTTCCTTTTGTATGGTTGTGCTTATCTATCTTTCAGTGATCTTGTTTATATGCTTTTGTTATGAAAATGAAATGAAGTACTGATGTCTTAGCTAAGCATATGAAAATTTAACATGTTATCAGAGCCACCCTGAAAGAAGACATTGTGCAGCTAAAGAATCTACGGCTTCTTTTTTTTGGGGTCTCTATCCATGATCGATCAGCAAAATAAGGCTAGACTGACTCTCCATTGAAGGGCGCATCTTTCTGTCGAAGCGGAATTCGATTCTGAGCATTTTCAGTTTTGGTGCGGAAAATTAGGGCTTTCTATAGAAGAAGAATTTTTGAGTGAGCCCAGCATAGGATTTTTTATCCTCATCAAAATCGAATTTTAGAGACCTGGATCAAGAAATTTGTTTGGGTGAAACTCTAGGAAAGTCAAACCCTAGTTTGACCCCGATCTGGAAAAACCCTAAATACTAAAACTGCTAAGTTTTGGAACATTCACTATATCCTGATATTGGCGAAGGATCAGGAGTTTAAAATTATAGAGTCTGAAGATAAAATCCTTATTTACATTGTGTCCAAAATTCAGCATCAGATTCGCTATATTCTTAGAGATATGATCTCTCCACGTTAGGGTTCTAGCCTCTTCCAGAATTCATCCCTAAACGGGACACCTAGGGAGAATTGCTATAGCATGGGATATAGAGGTCCAAATGGAATTCCCAAAGATGTTCTAGAAATAGCACGGCCTTCAATTTCTTTGATCCAAATTTTAGAACATGAAGATGAACCAGTGACACGTGGCATGCCGTACAACTGCATTGTTCTGAACAGTCCTATAACAGGTCACCTTGGGAAAATGATCATAAATTCAAATTGGTGAAACAAATTCTGATGAAACCTATTCTTTTGGATCAGGGACATGCAAGGTTACCTCAGTGAGAAATTTCAGACACATAGGAGCAATAATTACGGATATATCATAGAAACAATAACATGCATTTCTGCAGAAGAAATTGGAAAACTAGGGCTTCCTGTTCCGGGAGCTTCCCTCCACTATTTTCAGAAAAGGAGTACATTGGACAGCTCCATTTGAAGGGATCTATATTTATATCCAATAATATCTGAAATATTCCAAGTTTTGAAAATTAGTTTTTCTCTGACAAATCCTAGATCAGCCAGCTCCGGAAGCAGGACAGACACCTCAAATCGAGAGGTTCCAGTTCTAGAGGGAGATGACCCTCAAAGAATTACAGAAGAAGAAATTTATCAAGGCGAAGAAGATCATTGTTGATTCAATCATGGATCAAATTATACCACAAGTTTCTTCCCTAAAGACACTGAATATGTTTGATTCCTTGATCAAGCTATTTGAAGATAAGAACTTAAATCAGAAGATGGCTTTGAGAATACAGTTGAAGAATGTGAAGATCCAGAATGCAGAACAACTTGAAGCGGTAGAAGAAGAAGTATGCAGAAGTGGTGATAGACACCTTGAATGGCCTCCCAGGATCATAGGCTTCATTCATGTGAAGAATGTATTCCAGAAGTAAGTGATTACTTTCAGCTCAACTAATAAGAAGAGAAGAAGAAGATGGGGGCAATTGAAGATCAAGCTCTCACCATTCAAAGAAGATCCCTCAAGCAATGAGGAATATGAAAAACTCAATTCTTGAAGAACCTCTTATTCATCTTATCATTTAGATAAGAAATGATGATTTCATGAATGAAGAAGATGATAAAGCAGAATGATCAAGATGGAGTCTACCCACGAAACAAATAAAAGATAAATATTCAATTGCCATTTCATGATATTGTTTTGTTATGCATTTGATTGTATTCAGTTGATGTGTTATGCATGATAGATTGTTTACATTAATACTAATAATATGCATGTGATGGGTAAGTAGCTCATGGCATTATACAACTCTCCAGTGCTACTTATCAAACCTCTTTGCTGACATATTGGATTAGTGCACAATCTCAATGATGTCATGGTAGATATAGAAGGCATCTAGAAAGTTTCTGTGAAATATGGATGAATGTTGTATTGGCTAAATAGTTGCATGATGCATAATAATTTTTTGTTATGCATATGTTTTATGAAATAGTTCTAACCATGCAACTGGTGCATTTGAATTGTAGGAAAGGTCCTATACAACCTCCTACAAGAAAATAAGGACGAGACTTGTTCTGAAGAACAAGTGATGACAATTCAATAAACATGAATCTGAAGCTCCCAGGGTCAGAGACACCATGACGGAAGAAAGAGATTTAGAGAGCGGTAGATCCACCTCAAAGGATGAAGACCACCATGGGTATGAGAGATAACTCAAGATGAAGAAAAGAATGCTATAAAAGAAACTATGATCAAAGAATAACAGTTGATCATGGGGAATGATGTATATGATATGATTTCAAGACATAAAGGGAAGTACATAGTATCCTCCATATGGATCTACAAGAACAAGTGTACAAAGAAAGGTTTGTGATTTGCCTCAGAAAGAATAGACTATGACATGACATACTCTATTGACCAGTATATATCAAGCATAGAACCACCTGTACAGAATGAAGAAGGAAGATAATACTCCACTTCAGGGGGAGTGACTATAGAAAATATCTGAGTTCGACATGGTACGACATGATGGAAAACTTCTTGATGGATCGAGACTTGACCAAGAGTAAAGTGGGTTCCAACCTTCAAAGTTGAATGCAAAAGACTAGGATATGTTGATGATATAACAAGATGAACTCATGGAAGATGTTATGATGAAAGAATACTAGAATGATGTATGGGATATAGTTCCCTAACTAGAAAGAAAGAGTATTGTATCCTCCAAATATACAAAATAGAGCATGCAGCTGACGGAAGTATCGAGAAGTATAAAGCAAGATTTGTGGCCAGAGGTTTCTTTCAGAAAAAGGGAATCAATTCTAAAAAGACACTTACTCCAGGAAGTAAGGTACACTTCCTTCAGAACTATCATGGTAGTTTCTTCCATGGTGAATTAAAGACAAGCCTTCCTTAATGGTATGTTTGAGAAATAGTTTTACATCGAATAGTCACGAGGATTTGAAGTTGAAGCCAAATGGAATCATGTATGAAAGTTGAAGAAGGCCCTCTATGGCCTGAAGCAAGCTCCCAGATCTTGGTATGGAAGAATAGATAGTTTCTTGTCGAGCATGGGATTTACCAAGAATAAAGTTGATCCTAACCTTTATCTCAAAGTTGTAGAAGATGAACTTGTCATACTGTTATTATATGTGGATGACTTATCCTTGACAGGAAATGAGAAACAGATCATGGAAAGCAAGAAGAAACTAGCAGTAGAATTTGAGATGAAAGACCTTGGGTTAATGCATTATTTCCTAGGTCTGGAAGTATGGAAAAGTTCATAAGAAATATTTATCAACCAGGGAAAGTATGCGGTAGAGATATTGAAGAGATTAAATATGTTGGAATGCAAAGTCATGGCCACACCCATGGAATCCAACCTGAAGCTGTTAGCTGATGACTCATCAGAGTTAGTGGATATGACTCATTACAGACAGATCATTGGGTCATTGATGTACTTAACAAATACCAGACCAGACATTTGTTTTGTTGTGAACACCTTAAGTCAATATCTTGTTCAACCAAGATGGGTTCACCTAGTAACTGCAAAGCATGTGATGAGATATATTAAAGGGACTATAGAATTTGGTTTATATTATGATGGTAGCCATGAGTATATATTGTATGGCTACACAGATGCAGATTGGGCCGGAAGTATCTCAGACAGGAAAAGCACATTAGGTAGATTCTTTTGTTTGGGGTCTGTTATGAGTTCATGGTTTAGCAAGAAACAGTCCAGTGTTTCTCATAGCATGGCTGAAGCAGAATACATAGCAGATTGCTCTACTAAGTTGTGAAGCCATATGGCTTTAAAATATGACATCAAGTCTCTTTGAACTGAATATGGATACTACATTGATTCTATGTGATAACAGAGAACCCTGTGTTCCGTCATAACACATAGAAATCCGGTATTTCTACATTCAAGATAAAGATGTTGATGATGATGTTTCAGTATTTACATACTGTAGATACAGATGATGGTGATTCAGTATTTCTATACTGAATATAGAGATGATGATGATTTCAGTATTCCCATGCTGAAGATATAGATGATGTTTCAGTATTTACATATTGTAGATGCAGATGATGGTGACCTGATGATGCTTTCAGTACTCACATACTGGAGATACAAATGGTGATAGTTCAGTATTCACATACTGAAGATGTAGATGAAGATGGTTTAGATGATGATGCGCTGACAAAGCCTCTGTCTCAAGTAAAGTTCGAACACTTTCGAGACAAGCTTGGTGTGGTTCAGAAAGACCTTCCTCGAAAGGGTGAGTAGTGATGTTGCAGTGGGATTGTATCATCCCTGGACACTTTCCCTAAAGTGACCCGGAGACCTCAGTCTTCGAGAATGAAGAGGGATTGTATCATCCCGAGACATATGTCCAGAAGTGATCCAGTGACTTCGGTCATCGAGAATGTGGTGGGATTGTATCATCCCTGGGCACTTGCCCAAAAGTGACCCAGAGACCTTGGTCTTCGAGAATGAAGAGGGATTGTATCATCCCGGGACATTTGTCCAAAAGTGATCCGGTGACCTCGGTCCTTGTGAATGTGGTGGGATTGCATCATCCTTGAAATTCGATTCAAAATGTAACCAGAGGTCTCGGCCCCCATGAATGTGGTAGGATTGCATCATCCCTGAAATTCGGTTCAAAATTTATCTAGAGGTCTCGGCCCTCGTGAAAGTGGTGGATTGAATCATCCCTGAACCTCGGTTCAAAATGTATCTGGAGGTCTCGGCCCCCGTGAAAATGGTAGAATTGCATCATCCCTGAACTTCAGTTCAAAATGTATCTTGAGGTCTCAGCCGCCGTGAAAGTGGTGGATTGCATCATCCCTGAACCTTGGTTCAAAATGTATCCGGAGGTCTCGGCCCCTGTGAAAGTGGTGGATTGCATCATCCCTGAACCTCGGTTCAAAATGTATCTGAAGATCTTGGTCCCCGTGAATGTGGTAGGATTGTATCATCCTTGAACTTCAGTTCAAAACGGATTCGGTGACTTCGTTACTCGAGAACATGTGTTGATCCCATAATTCCAATAGGAAGGATTGTTTGAGTTCCACAAATGTGTTGATCCCGTAATTCTGAAAGGAAGGAACGTTAGTAACTCCAGAAAGACCTAAATCCCGTAATTCCGAAAGGAAGGATTGTTAGTAACTCCGTAAAGACCTAAATCCCATAATTCTGAAAGGAAGGATCATTGGTAACTCCGTAAAGACCTAAATCCTGTAATTTCGAAAGGAAGGATCATGTCGATGTTTTGATGATGTTGATGTTTTTATGATGATGATGATGTTTCTGATCGAAAGATCAGATGTTGCTAATGATGATGATGTTCTTTGATCGAAAGATCAGAAGTTGCTGCTGATGATGATGTTCTCTGATTGAAAGATTAGAATATGATGATGATGTTGTTGCTGACGATGACGATGTTCTCTAATCAAAAGATCAGAATATGATTATGATGATGTTTCTCTGATCGAAAGATCAGAAGTTGCTGATGATGATGTTCTCTGATCGAAAGATCAGAACATGATGATGATGATGTTTTATGATCGAAAGATCAGAAGTTGCTTATGATTATGATGTTGCTGATGATGATGATGTTTTTTGATCGAAAGATCAGAATGCGATGATGATGATGATGTTTCTGATCGAAAGATCAGAATGTGATGATGATGAGATCCTGATGATGATGATGCCATATTATCAAAGTATGATGATGATGACGTATTGATCAAAAGATCAGAATATGATGATGAGTTGATGTTAGAGTATGGTGATGCTCGGTGGATGATGGTTCTGATCGAAAGATCAGAGGTTGATGATAATGATGAGTCTGATTGAAAGATCAGAGTATGATGATGATGTTGTTGCTAATCGAAAGGCCAAAGTGATGAAGAAGATGTTTCTGATCTAAAGGTTAAAGTGTTGAAGATGATGTTGCTAATCGAAAGGTCAAATTTTTGAAGATGATGTTGCTGATCAAAAGGTCAAAGTGCTGAAGATGTTGCTGATCAAAAGGTCAAAGTGCTAAAGATGTTGTTGTTGATTGAAGAGTCAAGATGCTACTGATCGAAGCGGTCAAAGTTCTGATGATGCTGAAGACTAAATATTGAAGATGAAGGCTACATGATGTTGAAAAGCTTCCAAAGATTTATAGATGTATCACCCTGATGAGGTTGATGATGTCCTCTATCTCTCTCCTATTATTGTTGTTGTTGATGATGTTATAGAATACCCTTCTCGTTAAGGGGGAGTGTTGAAATATTGTAACTACGAAGAATATTCTATATGTATTTCTTTGTGGTCCCCGATGGTCATACCGGGAGAACCACTTGTATTAATTTGTACCCCGATGCTCCTAATCGAAAGAACTAATAAGAGTCATGAGGCAGTCCCCTCTAATTGTCAAGGTGGGTCATTAGCACCCCAGTGTGGTTACTTGAGCCTACATGTGTAACTCGATCCTACATGATTAACTAGAGCCTACATGACAGATTTGTTAACTTAAGTGAACGAATGAATATAAATAGAGGTGTAGTGCTCCTCATTTGGAACACACACTCTCACTTGTGTAGCACATTAGTGGAGAAGAGAAGTAGCTGGAGAAGGAGGAGGATCATGCTTTGATCTCCTTGCTGGTTTTATCTTTTATCTTTTATCTTTTTGGGGCATCTATATTGAGGAAGCTTTTGCCAGGTTTTTCCCTTTAGGGTTTTCCCAGGATAAATCTTTGTGTTTTTTTTGTATGGTTGTTCTTGTCTATCTTTCAGTGATCCTGTTTATATGCTTTTGTTATGAAAATGAAATGAAGTATTGATGTCTTAGATAAGCATATGAAAATTCAACAGGTGCACAGTGAAGGTTTGGGTATGAGTGTTGGTAAGTTGACCATGATATATGCCTTGAAAAGGGGACGATAGATCCACTAACTTTTTTTATCCCATGTTACTTTATAAAGTCCACGTAAGACTTGGGTAATAATAAAACTTTGGGTAAAGGTAAGTCTTTCGTAGTTGATGTAATGGAAAATATGTATAAAAAACCCTGAATTTAAGAGCCTCCAAACACCACATCAATATGTATAAAAAAACAAGTACTATGGATCAATATGGAAAATAAAACCAAGAATATTGGGGAACCCCTTAAGGAAAATGATCCATGTGACACATGAATGAATTTCATCATCAATCCCTTACAGAAACAACATTGTCATGACGATGATGATGATGATGATGAAGATGGTGATGGTGAAGATGATGATGATGATGATGAAGAATTTGATGATGATAAAGATGATGATTAGGAAGACACTGATGACGAATATGATGATGAAGATGATGATGATGATGATGATGATGACGACAAATATGGTGATGACAACGATGATGATGATGATGATGAAGATGTTGACGAGGAAGCGGGTGATGACAAGATGATGATGATGATGATGATGATGAATATTATGGTGAATATGGTGATGACGATGATGTTGTCCTCTGACATGATGAAGACTATGATGAAGAATCCGATGACATCGCCAAACCAACGACGCCAAATGTCGTCGGTCTTTCTAGGTATGATGACGATGATGATGATAACAATGATTATGATGATGTTGATGATGATGTTAATGATGTTGATGATGATGTTGTTGATGATGATGTTAATGATGTTGATGATGATGTTGTTGATGATAGTGACGATGACGATGACGATGATGATGGTGATGATGATGATGGTGATGATGATGAAGATGGTGATCACCATTTTGATCTCATATGAAATGATGAAGATGACGACGACGACGATGATGATGATGATGAGCACGATCATGATGATGATGTTGATGACGATGATGACGATAATGATTATGATTTTGATGATGATGTTGTTGTTGTTGATGATGATGATGATGATGATGTTTGAGTCTAGAAACCCTCCCACACTGTGAATTCATGTGTCTAGTATAACCATGCAAAATTTCACACCAAGCCAACACATATATAAAAAAAATCATCGTTTTCCCCACATAGCACATTAATTAATATTTAGGTATGGTTTTTGTTGCTCGATTTGTTAGTGACAGTCATGTTTGACGATGAAGATGACGATGATGATGACGACGATGATGATGATGACAATGATGATGGTGATGATGACGACGATGATGATGATGAAAATGATGATAATGATGATGATGATGTTGAATGTGTTCACTAATTCTCATTATTTTTAAACTTAGTGAAAATAATGAGCATTAGTAAACTTTAGTAAATATTTTCCAATATTAATCTACATGTGTCAATATTTGTAATCTCAATGAACATAGTCAAGTTTAGCTAGTTTTAGTAAATATTATTTGTCATTAGTAAAAAAAGATAATAATTAATCAACATTCATATGATCTTCCATGGCATAAAATTAACATTTGCTAACATTAGACATAAGTATGATTTATTTCTTATTATGCATGATAATATGTTCTAACCCCAATTAATACTAAGTCATAACTAATATTAATTAATTATTATCTTATTTAATTTCGTGTAACTAGCAATAATATTAGCAATGTGATATGAAATTAGTTTACCTTACCAACATTATTATTTAAGTAGACAACATCAATAAACATAGTATGCATTAATGAACATAAGTAAACTTGGTGAACATTAGTCAAATTCTTCAATAGTAGTTAAGGTTGGTCAACAAAGTTGCCATCGTAAGCCAACATTATTTAACATGGTCAACATAATAACTAAGTATAGTCAAATTTAGTCATCTTATCCAATATTAGTTAAATTAAGTCAACATTACTCAAGTTTATAATTAGTCAACATGAATCATCTCTTAGTCAACATAAGGTAACATTACTCACAATAAATAAGTTGACATTAGCCAATATCACAATATGACACAACCCTCTTTTATTTCTTAAAACATCAAAATGTAACATAACCTTATTTGTTTTTTATCGAGCATAAGATTGTGACATAACATTATAATGTTACAATATCACTTAACCTTCATAAAACATAATAAAATATAGATTAGCAGAACTAAACCTAATCAAGACTAATCTTATTTAATAATAATAATTACTACTATAGTTATAATTATTCAAAATGCAACATACCATTATTCAACACTCCTCAATATTAGTAAACATAGTCAACATTCTAGAAACCGTAGTCATGTTAATCAATATTGGTTATTATTAGCCATATTTAATTAAAAATAGTCAACATTAATTGGAATTATTTACTTAGAAATAATACTTATCATAAATCAACATTATTCACATGACAATGCGACAAAAGATGACTTTATATGTGAAATGTTGATATGTTACATAACCTTCTTTATTCTTTATTGAAAATTGCAATCCAATGTAACCCTCTTCGATTCCTTATCTAATGT